>VDFB02290416.1:0-29071 GCA_007258455.2 Sequoia sempervirens | reverse complement strand
GATCAAATTGGGCTCCTCTACAATAACCTATCTCTGTTTTTGTTATCTCAGAGTCGTTTTCCTGTGGTGTCTAGTTTTCGCTTGATGGAAAAAGAGTCAAATGCAAGTAGTGTAAAGTTGCAAATTGGTGCAACTTTTATTCTGTAACTCGTGTGACCAAACAAACTATTGCAATGTGTCTGAATGGGTATTTTTATGCAAGGAATGGTCCTCTTTCACACCTAAACATGAAAAATCACTCTGAGCTACATTCAACTGGCTTGATCCCTTAAGGGTCCAAAGTGCAAAATGGCAGCAATCTTTCATGGGCTATTACTCAGAAACCGTGACACTTACGAACTCTCTATCTAAGCCTACGAGATTGCGTTGGGCCCCTCTATAATATCCTTTCTTGGTTTTTGTTATCTCAGAGTCATTTTCTCGTGGTGTCCAATTTTCACTTGATGGAAAAAGTGTCAAATGCAAGTAGTGTTAAGTTGCAAAGTGGTGCAACTTTTGTTCTGGAACTCATGTGACCAAAAAAACTATTCCAATGCATACATATGGGTATGATTACACTAGGCATGGTCCTCTTTCACATCCTAACATGCAGAATCGCTCCAAGCTACGTGCAATCCACTCGATTCCTTAAGGGTCCAACGTGCAAAAGGGCAACAATCTTTGACGAACTATTACTCAGAAATCGTGACACTTACAAACTCTTTGTCTGATCCTATAGGATCGCATTGGACCCACTATAATAACCTCTCTCATTTTTTGTTATCTTGGATTCATTTTTCAGTGGTGTCCAATTTTCACTTGATGGAAAAGTGTCAAATGCAAGTAGTGTAAAGTTGCAAAATGGTGCAACTTTTGTTCTGAATCTCATGTGACCAAACAGACTATTGCAATGCATCCAGATGGGTACACTTATGCTAGGCATGGTCCTTTTTTGCACCCAAACACGTGGAATCGCTCTGAGCTACGTTCAACCAACTCGATCCCTTAAGGGTCCAAAGTGCAAAAGGGAAACAATCTTTGACGAACTATTCCTCGAAAACTATGATGCTTACAAACTCTCTTTCTGAGCCTACAAGATCATGTTGGGCTCCTATATGATAACCTCTCTCATTTTTGTTATATCAGAGTCATTTTCCCGTGGTGTCCAGTTTTCACTTGATAGAAAAAGTGTCAAATGCAAGTAGTGTAAAGTTGCAAATTGGTGCAACTTTCATTATGCAGCTTGTGTGACCAAACAGACTATTCTAATGCTTCTGGATGGGAGCTTTTATGCTAGGCATGGTTCTCTTTCACACCCGAACATGTCGAATCACTCTGAGCTATGTTCAACTGGCTCGATCCCTTAAGGGTCCAAAGTGCAAAAGGGCAGCAATCTTTGATGGGATATTACTCTAAAATCATGATGCTTACGAACTCTCTGTCTGAGCCTACGGGATTGCATTGGGCCCCTCTATAATAACCTCTCTTGGTTTTTGTTATCTTAGAGTTATTTTTCCATGGTGTCCAGTTTTCACTTGATGGAAAAGTGTCAAATGCAAGCAGTGTAAAGTTGCAAAGTGGTGCAACTTTCATTCTGCAACTCATGCGACCAAATGAATTGTTCCAATGCATTGGATGGGTATGTTTGTGCTAGACATGGTCCTCTTTCACACCCAAACACATGAAATCGCTTTGAGCTACGTTCAACTGGCTTGATCCCTTAAGGATCCAAAGTGCAAAAAGGGCAACAATCTTTGAGGGGCTATTACTCAGAAACTGTGACGCTTACAAACTCTCCATTTGAGCCTACAAGATTGTGTTTGGCCCCTCTATAATGAACTCTCTCGGTTTTGTTATCTCGAAGTCGTTTTCTCATTGTTTCCAGTTTTCACTTGATGAAAAAAGTGTCAAATGCAAGTAGTTTAAAGTTGCAAAGTGGTACAACTTTCGTTTTGCAACTCCTGTGACCAAAAAAATTGCTATAAAGCATCTTGATAGGTATGTTTACTCTACGTATGGTCCTCTTTCACACCTGAACATGCAGAATCACTTCGAGCTACGTTCAACTGACTTGATCCCTTATGATGGCATGCAAAACAATCAAAAATAGAAACATACACACGATGGTTGAGAAGTCCAAGTTTTCCACACAAAAAGCATATGATCATCCTCAAGTCTAGCAAGCGCAAGACAATTTTTAATTATCCTCCTCACCCTTACAACAATATACAACCAATTGTAAATGCGTAAAATGGTGGAACTTGGAAATATTTTATTTTTCCTCAATTAACAACTTTGGTTTTGAAGCATTTTATCATTTTCATTTGAAATGATTTGCTATGCTTAAAAATTGGAGTCTAAGAGAAACAAGTGATGTGCTCACATACATTTATTATTTTGCATGATAAATAAAGTTTCCACCCTTGAAACCATTTCTTATTTGTATTATAAATTATAAAGTTTTCTCCCAAGTCCATTTCCTAGACAAGAATAATATTACAAAAAGTTGACATATAAATCTTTTGATGTGTTTATATGGTGATGGATCAAGAACATAACAATTCATTTTGTACTATGAGGATTATGTTATGAAATGTTTAAAGATTATTGAAGATAAATGGTTGTATGATAATGTGTCAAGAAGTTAATTAATCATCGTCTAGACTATGAATATTATGTTTTGCAAGTGTTGTGAAGATTATGTATCCTTTGCTTAATTGAGTTGTTCCAATCAAAAGATTAAATATATTGGAATATTTTTATGAAACATTTCATGGAATACCAATTGAAAATGTGTTTTTTTCTTTTAGATAAAGCATTTCATGAAACTCTTTGGATTAAAATGAATTGAGATATGTAAGAAGAAGGGAGAATTAGAAAATACATTGCTCAAGGATCTTAAATAAGCCTTCTCTCGTGTTCCAATTTTGAGTGGATTATTGCTTTCAAAGTATTGGGAATGCTTTACCTATTTTCTAGTTGGCAGTTGCCATTATAGAAGGATCATCTCTTGATATATATTATACTCATTCTTAATCAATTATCAAGTTAATAATCAATGCATTTATTTGTAGTTAATCTTTTCTTTTCAATTTCTACAATTTTGGAATTTATAACTCTACTAGTATTCCTAGAAATATTAAATTTGTTTAGCATCAACTAATAAAGTTGTTTAGCATAAATCAATTAATATTCAAGAAAAACCATGAAGGACAACAATGATCAATGCTAGGGCTAACCAATTAATAAGTAGGCATGTGAATAAGTCAAGCATGTACATGTGAATAAGGGAAGCACAAGTACTCAAAAACACGTAAGCCTTGAAGTATACACACAAATACATAGTATACACAAATTAATACAAAGTATATGAATGAATACAAGGTATACACATGAAAACACGAAAGTCACAAAATATACATTAGAATACACATAAGAGACAAAGTATAAATGTAAGTTGTAAAGTATACACTTGAATGCACGTAACTCGTATCTATTGAACCATGGATTTATAATGCAAATATGGACACCATCGATAAAAAAGCTTTGTATTAACCAAATAGCCATGTAGGCATACATCAATATATGTCGATATATGTATAAAATATATGTACAAAATAGCCATATAGGCTTACGAAAATGCCATATAGGCATACAATGTCAAATATATCCAATACAAAATATGTACAAAAGTGCCATATAGGAATATAACAAAGGTCTCTAGAATCAGAAGTCATTGCTCTCCATGTTATCAAAATCAACTCTTTCCCTTTGCTTGTTGATCAGATGGAAATACATCTAGCACTCATTTATTTTATGGTTGAGGAGTGCTCCTTCTAGGGTTTAGTTCTTGGTCAAGTCTTATCTATTACAATAACAAGTAAAGATATTAATATATAGAAATTACATTATAAAAAATGATATATATATAACAAAATAATCACTTACCATCATCTAATGATCACTTTCCATGAGGGAAATATTCAAATGCCCATGTTGAGGTGTGCTGAAGCCCTGTATAAACCATCCAAAGAGAAATTAAACTACAAACCAATAATGGTTTGATTTTTCACTAACTAACAACTATAACATTGAATGTAAATTGAAATTTAGTAATTTGCCTCATACCTCCCCAGTGAGAGCCATTGATGAATCTATAGCAGATGAAACACCAAGCTTCATTTCCCTATGATAATTTAGAGGTGTATCCACTTGCAACATCTGAAAATAAAACAAATTATTCGATCTATTTAGGATCTAGGACTAATTTTACAGAATGCATAACGTAAAAGATCGATTATTACAACGTTTAACTTAAGTGATTACAAATTAAATGCTCAAATGAATAATGAACATAACATAATTAAATAAATGCCAAGATAAACTGAGAAAGAAAAGAGAGAAGAATAGAGAGACGAAACCAATTGATAACAGAGTTCGTCCCTAAGGACTACGTCTCCGGGTCCCTCTCCAATGGAGGACCGATCCGATTAGCTCCAAATTCAGTTACAATTGAGGCATCATCCCCTTCAAGTACATCAAAAGCACAGCATCACTTCGATATACAGGAACAATACAAATCATCTCTCGAGCATTCTCTCGTTCTCCACCTGGACTTGTAAAAACAAGGTCTATCCTCCTCCTTTTATACAAAAAGTTTGCCTAATATGGCTTAACCAATTCATTAAGTGCATATCTTCCCTGATCAGCTCGTATCAGGTCTGTTTTGGCTTCTGCAATCTTTTTGTTGGAGTAGTTATAATGGGTTTTGTTTGTTTTGGCCTTATTTGGCCATTTGGTTAAGGTTTCGGCTATATTTCTTTAACAAAATCCAACTAACTCCAAATACAAATCGGAGGCAATCGGTGCTCTATCGGTAAACGAGGATTTTGTTACCCGGCCCGCGCGGGTTCAAACCGCCGGCCGTTTGGTTTTAAACAACCAAATCTCCAAAACCTATCAACAAAATAAAACTGACCTCCCACATATTTCGACGGCTAACTTTGGCATGGTGGTTACCGGCGGTTTCGGGTGAATAGAGGTTGTGGGTTCGACTCACAACTACCAAAACATTTTTGTTGAAACAGACTTAACCATCGGCCGGAGGAGCGCAGCCACCCAGTGCCACGTGTCGAAACCAGATTGGCCAGAATCCACTGACGTGTATGCTGACATGGAGACACATGTCGTCTTACCATTCACCATTGACGACGTGTTATGTCGATCGAATCGCCACGTGTCGCCGACGACGAGTGGACCGCACGTCTGAGTACCTGGATGCCACGCCACCAAGACGCGATTTTATTAATGCACGCGTTAAAATGATGGTCCATACAGATGACTCTAAATGCCACGGTTTCATCGAATTGACTCTTTGTGGAACTGGGACAAGACGCATAATCAACACGCTATCCTCTCGTACCGTTGATCAAGTTTGACCGCTTTGTAATTTGTTATTACGACGCTGAATTTCGATTTAAACGAACGCTGTCCCATCCTCTCGACGCAGCTTCTTCACATGACGCCATTCCGCTTATTTTAGATTATTTTTCCGCTTTTGACGCCCTCAAGCTGGGCTGACTGAAGTTTGATCGTCAGAATTTGCACAAATCAAGTCCTTTTCGACCTGCCTGCTGGGCAAACCAGACGTTTTCCGATGAAGTTGGAAACTGGAGCATTGGGAACACTTCAATTTTCACTAAAAAATTGTCCCCCGGATCAAAAATCCCCACTGGAGAGCTTTAGGACCTCCGAAAGCTTGATTACTTGGAAAGTAAGTGAGGGTAAAGTTCCCTCAATTTACCAATCTCCATCCATATTTCTTTGCTTGGATGCATCCCCTTCAGGCCCACTCTGAGGTACTCAACATTTCCTCTTCGTGAAGTTCTGACATTCCTGTCAAGAATAACATCTTCTGGCAACTCTGACATGTACTCTGGTGAAAGGTCATCAACTGATGGAACCTGAATGTCCGTGACCTCATCTAGGATCATTGGAGGCTCATACAGTTTCAAATTCTCAACATTGACAACCGAGTAAATATGCATGTATGGAGGAAGATTGAGGCGGAAGGCATTAGTACCAATCTTCTCAAGGATCTCAAAAGGACCATATCTAATTGGCTTAAGCTTTTTACCTTCACCTTGCATCCTTTCCTTGATGATATGTAACCAAACTCTGTCTCCAACCCGAAATGATGATTAGGCAGCGATGCTTGTCATGGCTTAACCTTGTATTTTGCTTCTAATTGCCTCCAACTGCGGTTTCCACCTACTGATGAACCGCTTGACTCGATGAATCCTGCAAAGCCTCTCCGCATCATGGCATCCATCTTCAACATCATCTTCTAAAAGTAAACCATCTATTCTGCACATAACCAAAGCATGTCTCAAAAAGGAGACCTCTAGAAGAGTGTGTCAGATGGTTGTAGGCATGCCGCATATAATGAAAGACTCTCATCCCACAACTTAGGATGCTTAACGGGTAGTAACTCGAGTAGATGCACAATCGTCTGCTTATATATCCTCTCACTGGCTTCATTCATGGATGGAAGGTCAGACTTTCTTCACCTTGGTGTCCAGAGTCCAAGCAAAGTTGGACCAAATTCCCCCAAGAATCGAGAATCTCGATCCGACACAATGGAAGTAGGTAACCCAAAATGAACCCATACAAATTGAAAGTACAAATGAGCTGTCAGTTCAACAGTGACTTGCTTTTTACATGGCATTAAGATACACATTTTGCTGAACCGACCAACTACTACATACAAGTAATCATGTCCCTTCCTAGACATAGGTAACCCCCCTACAAAGTCCATTGACACACTTTCCCATGGACGAGAAGGTACAGGTAGAGGTGTGTACAAGCCCAATTTCCTGTTACTAGGCTTACTAGTTGCACACATAACACAACCTCTAATATACTTAGTTACAGTTTCTTGCATATGAGGCCAATAACAATACTTCTGCAGCTGAGTCAATGTTTTGTTTACCCCAAAGTGTCCTGCAATCAATGAGGTATGTGCTTCTCTAATCACCTGTGCTTGTTCATCTTTTGGAACACATAATTTACCCAAGTGATATAACAGTTTATCTTGCACATAATAGTCTTTCTCTTCTACATGTTTACCATTTATTAAAGCAGCATAGATATCCTTAAAGTTCTCATCATTAGCATATTGTTCCTGAAAACTTTCATGAACCATAGAACTATTCTGAAGGATTATCAAAGCATTCATCATAGGAGGTCTAGAGAGCATATCTGCTACTTTGTTATGGGTACCTTTCTTATACTTAATTACCAAATGAAACTGTTGTAGAAAACCCATCCACCGAAAGTGCCTACTTTGTTGCAGTTTAGTTTGTGAGTGCAAATATTGTAGTGGTTGGTGATCAGTGTGGATTACAGTTTCTTTCCCCATTATGTAATGTTTCCATTTTTTAACACTTTGAACTAAAGCATAAAGTTCTTTATCGTAAGTGGGATAGTTACTTACTACTCCTGAAAAAGTTTCAAAGTGCTAGCAAACTGGTTTACCTCCTTGCATGAGTACTGCTCCCATGGCAAACCCACTCGCATCTGTCTCGATCTCAAATGGTTGATGTAGATCTGGTAAGGCCAAAACTGGTGCGGTGCTCAACTTTCCCTTCAAAGTGTCGAAAGCCTTCTGTTGCGGACCTCCCCACTGAAAAGTTGCCTTTGTACTGGTTAATGCATGTAATGGTGATGCTATAAAAGAGAAGTTTGCAATAAACTTTCTCCAGTACTGAACTGCACCTAGAAAACTTCTGACCTCTGTGACTGTACTTGGCTTAGGCCATTTTACAATAGCTTCGACCTTCGCAGGGTCTACTTTCAATTGACCACTCCCTACGACATAGCCTAAGTACACTAAGGATGTCTTAGCAAATTCGCATTTAGACATCTTTACATACAATTTTTCTTTTCTCAATACATCAAAGACTTTCTTTACATGACTTACATGATCTTTCAAAGTTCGACTGAATACCTCAGATTTATCATCTTCTTTGGCTTTTACAAGCATTAGTACAAAGTTTTTACTTGAGTTGACCAACCTCTTCATTTGACCAGCATTAACTAGTGTAAGATTAGTCTTCACCTTATGTGCCCGTACAATGTATTCTACCCCATCTTTAAAAAGATGATACTTATTCTCCTCCCCTATAAAAGATTGCTTTTCTGTCATAAAGATAAGGACTCCCTAACACAAGCCCACAAATATCCAAAGGGACCACATCGACTTCTACCTCATCTACAAAGTTTGCAGTGATAGCAAATCTCAATTTACATTGTTTAGTTACTTGTAGTTGAGCATCATCGCAAACCCATCCGAGTGGATATGGTTTTGGATGAGGTGTTGTAGCCAAATTAAGTTTCTTTACAACTTCTTCAGATATTAAGTTTACTTGTGAACCCGTATCAAACCGAGTATCAATCTTAGTATTTTTTGTTACAACACGAATGTGAAACAATTCATTTCTTTGCTTATTAACCTTAGGAGAAGATTCTTTACTTGTACTTGCACTGGCATTAGAAAAACTTGCATCAGATGAGAGAGATATACCTTTCCCTTTACCTTGGATTCCGGTAGCAACAATCTTTGTCTCATCTCCGGAGTCAGAACCAAGATCTTGTTGAATCACTGCAGTAGTCTTCTGCTTGCCTTTGTTACCTCCATATCTTTTCAGCCTCAACTCAGGATGAAGCTTCCAACATCTTGAATCATCATGCCCCTCTTTCTTGCAATGGGAGCATGTGGGTTTCTCACCCTCTTTCTTAGCTGTAGCTGTTTTCTTCCCTTTGCCTTTATCTTTGTCTTTGTCTTTCCCTTTAGACTTACCCTCAAACTTAGATGGCTTCTTAGAAAAGTTATCACTAAAAGTGTTCTTACCCCTTGACTCTAAATGAGTAGCTTGAACAGACACCTCGTCTAGATTGTTGGGACTCAACATCAAAATAGTGTGCCTAAGGTAAGAATGTAAACCACCAATATACTTAAGTAATGTGTCTTGGGTATACAAGGGAACATTTAGAGCAATGGCCCGTTTCCTAAACTCATGAGTATACTCCTGGACAGACTGCCCCTTACCTTGTCTAAAGGTTTGCCAATTCATGGTTAACTGTTGCATGTAACCTAAAGGGTAGAATTGTTTCCTAAGGGCAGCAACAAACTCCATCCAAGACATATTAACATGACCATGGCGAGCAATTTCTTCACGAGTTTTACTCTCCCACCAGGTGAGAGCTGTACCTCCCAACCGGAGAGTTGCTAATTGAATCCTAGAAGCATCTTCTACTAGGCCTTGTATCCTACAGTATACTTCTACTTGTTGGACCCAATCGTCTAACTTCTCAGCATTTAACTCCCCACAGTATTTAGGTAACTCAAATTTTACATCAAGCTTAATTATAGGCTTAGATTTTCTCTTAAATGGATTTACATTAGAAGAAGGAGAAGGAGAAGGAGGAGAAGAAGGGGGAGAAGAAGAAGAGGGAGAAGATGGAGGAGAAGGAGTTTTTGGAGCTTTCCCCTCTGTGTCTTTCTGATCTTCCTGCTTCTTGTGCTTTGAAGAATCTCCCTTTTCGTGCTTCTTCTTTTCAGCATAAAGTTCGTCCACCATTGCCTTCATGTCAAGAAATAGCTTCTGGAAATCCTTGACACTGAGCTCTGAACTTTGTCCACCTTCTTTTTCTTCCATCTGTGACGGTTGATTAACTCTTCGTCTTCCGATCTCTGGATTGTATTCTTCGAGTTCTCCTTCGCCTCGTTGCAACCTGGATCTCGTTAGCATTCAAATTGCAATACAAGCCACACACAAAGCTCTGATACCAACTTGATCTATATAGGATCTAGGACTAGTTGCTTACAGAATGCTTAACGTTAAAAGATCAATTATTACAACGCTTAACTTAAATGATTACAAATTAAATGCTCAAATGAAATAATGAACATAACATAATTAAATAAATGCCAAGATAAACTAAGAAAGAAAAGAGAGAAGAATAGAGAGACGAAACCAAAGTTGATAACGGAGTTCGTCCCTAAGGACTACGTCTCCGGGTCCCTCTCCAATGGAGGACCGATCCGATTAGCTCCAAATTCAATTACAATTGAGGCAACATCATCCCCTTCAAGTACATCAAAAGCACAGCATCACTTCGATATACAGGAACAATACAAATCATCTCTCGAGCATTCTCTCGTTCTCCACCTGGACTTGTAAAAACAAGGTCTATCCTCCTCCTTTTATACAAAAAGTTTGCCTAATATGGCTTAACCAATTCATTAAGTGCATATCTTCCCTGATCAGCTCGTATCAGGTCTGTTTTGGCTTCTGCAATCTTTTTGTTGGAGTAGTTATAATGGGTTTTGTTTGTTTTGGCCTTATTTGGCCATTTGGTTAAGGTTTCGGCTATATTTCTTTAACAAAATCCAACTAACTCCAAATACAAATCGGAGGCAATCGGTGCTCTATCGGTAAACGAGGATTTTGTTACCCGGCCCGCGCGGGTTCAAACCGCCGGCCGTTTGGTTTTAAACAACCAAATCTCCAAAACCTATCAACAAAATAAAACTGACCTCCCACATATTTCGACGGCTAACTTTGGCATGGTGGTTACCGGCGGTTTCGGGTGAATAGAGGTTGTGGGTTCGACTCACAACTACCAAAATATTTTTGTTGAAACAGACTTAACCATCGGCCGGAGGAGCGCAGCCACCCAGTGCCACGTGTCGAAACCAGATTGGCCAGAATCCGCTGACGTGTATGCTGACATGGAGACACATGTCGTCTTACCATTCACCGATTGAGCTGACGTGTTATGCTGACTGAACTGCCACGTGTCGCTGCCGACGCTAATGAGTGGACTGCCACGTCCGAGTACGGATGCCACGCCACTAGTACGGACGGACACGTGTCAGCAAATGATTGGTCCGTACAGATGACTCAAATGCCATGTGTTTCACTGGAATTTGACCTTGTGGAATCCGTACAGTACGGACAATCTGCTGACGTCATCCTCTGTACCTCAAGTTGACTGAAGTTTGACTGCTTGTAACTCGAGCATACGACGTCGGATTTCGACGAAACGAACGCCGTCAGAATCCTCTCGACGAGCTCTTCGCGATGACGCCGATTCCGTCGATTTTCGAGATGATTATTTTTTTCCGCCTTCTGGACGCCCCTGAAGCCAGTTTGACTGGAAGTTTGACTGGCCGTAACTTGCAAAACGGAGTCCTTTTCGACCCGTTCAAGTTGCGTTGGAACCAGGACGTCGTTCTCTTTCTGATGAAGTTGAAATCTGGAGCATTGGGAACACTTCAATTTTCACTGAAAAATTGTCCCCCGGATCATATTCAATCATGAAAACTACAATAGCGATCCATGTCATGGCTTATAATGTATGAGATAATGAACAAAATTTTGAGTACTTATTAAACTATATATTTCTGAATATCATGCTTATTTCCCTATGCATAGCTTGTTTGAAAGCACCTATTTTTAGGCGTTTACCCATAGCAACAGGGCGTTGAACCGTTTGATAAAATGATTTTGTAGACATGTACAATAACAGTGGTTGCATAGAGAAGGAAGTGAGTTGTTTGAAAAATGCCTCAAAGAAATGGGGTCTCATGGTGATGGAATGCCATTACAAACACATGTGTCATGGCATTTCATCACCATAAGACTACATTTCTTTCAGGAATTTTTTCAAATAGTTCATTGCCTTCTCTATGGTATTATGTTGGGATGGGGTGGATGGTATAGTGTGGTATTGGTTATGAGATGGAGGGCGATCATGACATGAAGAGGAGGTGATGAAAAGTGGAATAAAAAGGTGGAAGGTTCCATGGATTGGTAAATTGAGGATGAGGACCTTGAAAAGAATTTGAGGGGAATTTTGGCTAAAGTGGGTTGCCTCATTCTCTGCTAAAGGAGATGCTCTGGTGGGTCGTTCTAAAGAAATATATCATGGTGATGGAATGGAATTCCATCACCACGAGACCACATTTCTTCAAGGAATTTTTTCATACTACTCACTTCCTTGACTATGATATTTCTTACTATTATGCTTTGATAGATTTTTTCCAAGCATCCATAGTTTGTTGGAAAGTACCTATTTTAGGCTTTTAGCCATAGCAGCAAGGAAGTGAGTGGTTTGATAAAATTATTTGGTACACATGTATAGAAAATGTGGTAGCATACAAAAGTGGTGAGCTATTTGAAGAAATTCCTCAAAGAAATGTGGTCTCATGGTGATGGAATGGCATTCCATCACCATGAGACTGTATTTCTTCGAGGCTTTTTTTCAAACTACTCACTACCTTGTCTACACTATTGCTTACTATTATGCTTTGATAGATTTTTACCAAGCATCCATAGTTTGTTGGAAAGTGCCTTTTTTAGGCTTTTAGCCATAGTAGCAAGGAAATGAATTGTTTGATGAAATGCTTTGGTACACATGTATGGAAAATGTGGTAGCATAGAAAAGGCGGTGAGCTGTTTGAAAGAGTGCCTCAAAGAAATTGGGTCTCATGGTGATGAAAACCACCATGAGGCCACATTTCTTTGAGGAATTTTTTCAAAAAACTCATTGCCTTGTCTATGCTATTGCTTACTATTATTCTTTCATATATTTCTTCCAAGCATCCATAACATAGACAAGGTAGTGAACTGTTTGAAAAGATGCCTTAGTAAAAAGTGGTCTCATGGAATGCCATGACAAGAAAATGCAATTGGAAACTACTCCTACTTATTTCTTATGCTATGTGAAGTAATTGCATCACTGCTTATGTTGACTTTCTAAAAAACTATATTGTAGTTGAAATTTTATCATCTATCAACATCTAGTTATTAGTTATGGAATGTGAAGTAATGCTTTGAGTTTGAAAGATGTGCAATGCAATGTAATCAACAATATGAATACAAACTACACAAATCTATTAAGTATAATTCATTAGTTAAACTCTTGATTCTATTACTTGCATGTAGATTTTTCTAAATCCACTGACACTAGGAGGTGTTCCCTTGAAACCTCCAATATTAGCCTATTCAACATCCAAAATCACATATTAGAATACCATTCATAGAAAAATGCTATTAACATGCAATAAATTTATAATGGTTTCCTAGTTACATACATCAATGGTAGATACAATGGAGTAATAAGCGGGTGTAGGGCCGGTGTATCCAGTATCAACACTGTGACCTTGAAATTTTATTAAAATCATAAAACTAAATTAGTTAATCTTGCATTTCAAAATTGAAATTTAATAAATTAAATTCAATGAACATGCTAACATTTACTTGAGTATGAATTTCATAGGCCTCATTCAAAATGTCAACTACCCTCACCATCTCCATAGCTGTAGAAGTATCCTGCATAGCAGCCTCTTGAGTGTCGATGGGGTCATATGAACAAGTCACCCCACAAGCCTAACACAAATGGGATCAAAGCCCACCACTTGAAGACTCCCCTAGATAGCGCTGTAGTATAGGGTTGGCATGTTGGATGACACTCTGGGTCAAAGAGCTGATGCCCTACAAAGTGTCTACCTTGGCACCCTCCTTCACGATGGAAGGGATAACAATGTGCTCATGAGGTAGCCTAGCAAGAGGTCATCTCGCATGCCGCTTAGGATACTGATGTGCATTGGGTCTATCTTGAGCCAACCCCCCACCTCTCCCCTATAAGTCCCTCATATCAAAATAATTGAGGATTTTGTTCAGGATGAACTCACAGTATAGTTTCCTTAGGAAATATTGTGGGACTTCACAATTGTTGCATGGTAGGTAATCAAAATCCATGTACCACCTATCCCAAAAAAGGTCCTAATTTGTTGGTGGTGGCACCAATGGATAAGAAACCTCTTCGCATTGAGTCTAATATTTTCATTTGTGTGTGGGTCAGCAAATAATGAGCACAAATCAAATTTTGTAATTTTTAGATCTTTTAAATCTTTATATGATAATTTATCTAGGTAATAATTCCTAGTTGCTTGCCTCCTATCTTGCCAACCAATTAATTGTTTGTTGATTGAATCTACATGTTTTAACATTTCTTTTAGTAAATTTGCAAGTGTTTTTCTTTCCATGGTTGAATCGTTAGGATCGTTCAACCTCGTGATTAACTCCTCAATTTTTTTTTATTGTTTTTAATTTCACTCATTAAATTTTGCTGTGCTAGGAGGATGTTGAGGGATTGGTGAAGGAGATTGTTGTTGTGGTTGTTGAACTTGAGGATTATGTTGATCTTGTTGTTGCTCTACTTGTTGAGGATTTTGTTCCGATTGTTGTTTCTCTACTTGTTGAGGATTTTAAGGAGGGTTTGTAGGTTCATTAACATCTCCTACAAATTCAACAAATAAATATATAAAAAAAACCTTAAAACTAACAAATTCACAACAAAAAACAAACAATCCTTACCTCCTAGACCTCCTCGTCGATGTGGGGGAATCCTGGCAATGAAACATGAACTATTTGATGAAAAATTTGCAAGATTTTCTCCTCCCAAAATGCAAGCATGAAAATGAAGGGTTTTGGCTGTGGGTAGAAAAAACACAATCACAATGAAAATAATTTTAAATTCATTTTTTTTTGTTGCTTTTAATGCCTCATATTGTGAGTGTGTTATAACATGCTCACATTATAGGCTCATTTTGGTTGAGCCTTAGGCTTAACATGCTCGCATTATGAGATTTCAAAACTTTTTTAAAAATTTGGCCACAAATTGGCTCCCCATTTTTTTGCATCCACCCTTAATCATGTCAAGGGTTTAATGCATTCATACATGTTGTTGAGCTAAGATTGTCAATGTAGCATTGAGGATCCATCTTGCAAGCCTTGTTTCACATCATATTTGAGATCAAGATATACATTCTTCATGGCCAATTCATGTTAGTTTGCAGGTTTACATTCCAAGACATCATCCAAGGTATCGACATTTCATTATTTCATGTTTCACGTTTTAATTTCATTATTTCATAATTTGGTTTAATTACCTAAATGGGGTTTGACTTACGCAAACCTCCTAGACTCACTAAGAATCAACAAGTTTTTCTCCTCTTGAGTGTGTGTTTATAGATTTATAGGTTGGAGATCAAGTGGATAAGAAGTTTAGAGGAAAGTTACAAAAGTTGTCAAGTTACAAAGTTGACCTTCATAGTGCAAGAAGACAAAATTGCAGCTATAGAATTTATCGTAGGTTATCAGGAGCTGAAAATCTAGGAATTGAGAGTGTGGATACTAAAGTACAAGACCCAGAAGTCAGTTTTCCAAAACCCTAAAAGGACCCATTCACCACTAAAGGTGAATGAGTCCTATGTAGGGTTTGAAGCAATGAAAATATAGGACCTGGGAGTGTAGAATGAGAGGAATAAAACCTAGAAGTCAATTTTTGGAACCCTAACAAGGACCCATTCATCACTAAAGGCGAATGAGTCCTTTCTGGCCTAAAAATAGCAAGTTTTCTACAAGGTACACATCATTTCAAGCTCTCAAAACTCCCCTTTTCATTACTATAATAGTTAGGATTAGTTTCTAATTGTTATTTGCATGTTTTGGCCTTCATAATTAAATGCATATCATAGTGAAAATTAGTGGCTCATCATCTTCATCTATTCACCTTGATGAACCCTATTTTTTTATGTTTTAGGACCTATATGCCACAAGTGGCATATGAGTCCCATTTGGCCCCTTTGTAGGTTTTTGAGCGGGAAATCAAGGTTTTAAGTTCAAATTTCATGAATTTCAACCTCTGGGATCTAATAGATGGTAAGTTCTAGATGGATTGCCTATATAAACAAGGTCTCAAATCATTATTTCATATAAGCATTCATGATATCAACCTAAGCAATCAATAGTTAAAAATTCCAAGACTTCACAAGAGCATCATAGAGTTTACAAGAGCATTTCTAAGGCATTCAAGGGAATAATTATTCATCGTTTGTTGCAACAATTCAAGATCCAACATCATATCAAAGTCATTAAGCATCAAGCATGTTGTTGAGCTAGTGTTGTGATGCAGCATTGAAGATCCATTTACAAGCATTGTTTCATATCAAATTTCAAGATCAAGATCTACATTCTACATGGCCACTTCATATTAGATTGTTGATTCACATCTCAAGAAATCTTTCGAGTTATCATTGTTCATGTTTCATGTTCATATTTCATTATTTCATCACAAGGTATAATTACCTAAATAGGGTTTGACCTAGGCAAACCCTATTCCCTAAGAATCAACAAGTCTTTCCTTTTCTCTACACATGTGATTGCAGATCTAGGTATCTTGAAGCTTAAAGATGATTTGAAGATTAGGTTTCAAGGTTGAATAAAGTCATCAAGTTGTCACAAGGTTGTCATCTTCATGGAAAGTCACCTACAGGATGCAAATCAGGGTTTCAGATCTAGAAACGAATTGTGGAAGGAAGCGTAGAGATAGGAGTGCTGATTTAGGCTTTAACCCTTTGGAAAAGTAGAGTGGGATTGATACGCCACTTGTGGCATATGAGTCCTAGTACAAGGATTTTTCTAGATTTCAAGAGATCCAGATCATACACTGACAGATTCTCGTTTTGGCACAAAAACCCTAGTTTGAGACTATATCGCCCAAACTAGCATATGAATCCGAGTGGGCTTTAAAAAATAATTTTCTAGGTTTTTTAAGCTTTCTTGGCCTTATCCTTCTTCTAGGTGCACCTCTGCTCATTCTCAGTTTGTTATTCTATATTTCAGCTACATTTTCTAGGTCATTTAGTTAGGTTTTGCATAGTAGTTTGCATGTCATTCACATATCTAGTCGTTCCAAGCCCTAACTTGGTGGTGAGCCCTCTTATTTTCTTTAATCACACCCTAGGATACCTTATTGCAAGATATGTTTCCCCCTTTCTATCTTTGGATTAAGATCTCTAAGGTTTTCTTGAGTGGCATATATACATAAATTTATTATATATGACTTGATGGTTGTTTTAAAATTATGTATTTTTTAGCCGATAGGCTATATTTTGTGCCAATGTCCAGCCGCGAAGTTGTCTCATGCGCATTTTTTTCTTGATGCCAGAAAAGTTTGCTGGAAAACATGACCGCTGATGGGTAGAAAGAATGATTTTTAAGCTGATTTTTTATAGCTGCTGGCACCTATTTGTAAACCCACCTCATGCTCCTTGATCCTGCTACGATGTTGCTTGATCATCGCCTAGGAGCTTCTTTGTCACAGCCAAGATTTGTTATAAATCTACTTCAAACCTACTTTTCATTTTTTGTGAATAGATTGAAGTACCAACTATAGCGAGATTGGTTTTGGTTCGTCTCCTATAAAAAAATTTCACCATTGGTAGGGTTTTGTAATAGCATTTCTGCAAACTCTGGTCATTTATTTGTAGTTGTTGTAGCAAGATTGCTTTGGGTTCGTAGATCATTTAATTTTTTTTTTCTTTGGTAGGGTTTCGTTATAGTTTTTTCTGCAAACTCTCTCATTTTTGCTCACGGCCATCATTGAGACCAAGATGCAATTTTTGCAGAATCTCAAGGTAATGTTGATTTCTCCATGAGGATGATTTTTTTTGCACAATTGAGCTCTTCCTGTGTACTCCATGTTAAATGAAAGCCTTTGTAGATCAATATTCTTAAATGTGTTTAAGGCTTTGGGTATATTAATAGAGTGGAATTTCATGGCATTTCAATGCAAGCATAATAATATCCATGAGTGGGGAATTTCATGTTTGTGCTTTGTGCAATGGAATTAAAAACCTCTTTAGTGTTACCATTTCTTGAGTAAAAGAGGTATCACTCTGGTTGATTTATGTATTAACCTATAATATAGTCTTATCCTGGGAGCTTGAAATCATGTTTATGGTTGTCAATTCTTTCACTATCTCTAGTGGTGTTGTGTTTGTTTTACATCCAACTAAAGCTATGTTTGAGTCTATGTGAGGGAAAATGGGAGTTCTGCAGTCAAGGCCCTTCCTTCACATGTAGTTTATAGTAAATAAACATGCTGCCTCTGTTTATGTAATCTTTAGTGATTTTTTTGACTCAATTTGAACACCCTAACAATGTTAAGAATTGACTTCTGAATGGTTGGAAATTTTGTGTGGTGCCATAGCCATGGAGTAAATATGAATTAGGGCTTGAAAAAAGTTGTGACAACAAAGCATGCATAGAGAATAAAGGTCTTCTTTCCTTATTGAAAGGATTACATATACACCAAGTGTGCCATGAGAAGGATTCATAATGGTGTTATTGACGCCAACAAGAATAGTGATTCTCAATCTTACATCATTACTTCAATCATATTAAAAAAGAAGAGATATTAAAGGTTTATATTGCCATTACTTCAATCATAACATTGCAGATCATTAAATTATAAGACATGTAAAAGAAAATGATGAAAATGTAGGGATCCTCAATAATTAAGTTACTAATTTTGTGAGTTTAAAGAATGGTTAACAACTTCATTCAAGGTTTCTCTAGCAAATAGGTTGTACAAGAAGATACCAATGGTTGATAAGTACCATTAGTGCAGTTATTACATTGTATCATTATATTATAGGCTTGTAAAATCACCTTAAGGAGTCATAACAACAGGCTCAATGCATATTTAGTTTCTAGATTTATTGACTGAATTCAACTTCATTTGATATTTGGAAAATTTAGTAGATTCCATTGAGGTTTGGTGAAGTGGTAGTTTGGAGAAATTACTCCAAAGAGGCAAAGGTTCAAACCTTAGAGGTAGCCATTGGGCCTGGCTAGCTATGTGGCCCCATTTGTATTAGTTTCTAAAATTTAAAACTCAGATGGCTATGCTTATACTGTTGGAACATTAATTTCTCCCGTGCACCAATATTAAATGAATATTCTAATGACTTCTACCAGTCAAGTACATTCTAGAGATTTCTACAACCCAATCGATACAAAACAGGTGAAACATTAAATGTTGAGCGCTCATTATCTAGAGCTTCCTAAACTCTACTTCCATAATCTGGAAATTTCTGAACTCCTCTACAAAAGGGGATCAATGTAAACCATCTTTGCAAGTAATACAAATCAATTTTGATTTATCCCTGTGTTTAACTGACTGCTCTCTATTTTTTATACATGGTATCAGAGCTGTATGGTAGACCCTGAAGACCTGGAGAGTAGGAGAATCTACGGGAGATGGAGTATGCTGTTGGTGGGAGCTTTATCGAGTGAATTTGTAATTCCAGCCGCTTTAGCAAGGATAAGGCCAGATGTCGATCAGCTAGAGAAGATGAAACATGCTGCTATTATGGTGCTTTCTGGAGTTGCAGTGAAGGCCAAACTTCTCGTAGACCAAAAGGAGGAGCGTTGTTTCTTGTTTTTTTCCAGTTAAAGATCGAATAGAGATCAAAGGATGATGTAACCCAACAATAGTTGTTGCAAGGTGTGTGGAAAATGCCCCTCATCAATTTGTAGGTCATTACTCTGCTGCGTATTTGTGAAGATTGTGCTCTGCCTTATAACTATCTGAGGAGATTGTGTTGTTGAAGTCAAAGAAAGAGGCATTATCTTGTTGCAGAAAATAGCATTCCTAGTCAGAAGAGTCAAAGGTTTAGGGAGCACCGATGAAGCAAACTCAAGCCGCCCATACTAGTTACAGAAGTTGTTACAATCAAGAAGATTGTAAAGATAAGAGTGCACGAACTTTCGAAGGATGACACAACTCAACTTAGTACTTACTATGATTTAAATCTATCTGAGTAATATATTTTATTTTGTGCATAGATCATTCTGATAAGTGAGTCGTTAGTTTCTTTTCTCATTTTTTGCTGGTAACATTGTTATACATTAGTGCAGAGACAAATATAAAGAATGGTTGTGTTTAATGAGATTTGTGCTTGAAAATTTATCTTTCTGTGAATTATAAACTGGCCATATAGCTGCAGGAAGGAAGGAGCAAGAAGATTTTCTGGTGGAGTGTTAGCATTGAGGCTATTGGAGAAAAAATGTGAGTCAAATTATTTGAATCAATGGGAAAACTTGGTAAAAGAGTGTTAAAAGAAAATGGAAATTTAATTTGTGAGAATGATTTTTTAAAGGAAAAAAATAATGAACTTTTGAAAGATTTGTGTCAAGTTGAGGAGAAGAATAAAATATTAGAAGAAAAGTTAAAGGTTGTTGATGAAGTTTTAGAAATTTTGTGGGAAGTTAGTAAGAAGAATGAAGAGTTAGAAGAAAAATTAAAGTTGTTTGATGAGGTTAAGAAAAATAATGAAGATTTACAAGAAAAGATAAAGAGATTACATGAAGAAAATTGTTCACAAAAAGAAGAAATATCAAAGTTAAAAGAAGAAAATGAATGTTTAAAGTCAAAATCATTAGTTTGTGAAGTCTCATGTTGTCCAAAAGATTTGAATTGTTCGGTTGATAAATCAATTGGTTTATGTGGTATTGCTCAAGTGGTTCATGATGAAGAATATAATAATGAAGATGATAATGTGTCTACAAATCTTGATAATTGTCATGAAAAAAATGTTGGTTTAAAAATTATGAAAAGAATGGGTTATAAAGGTGAAGGTTTGGGAAAACATGGGCAAGGAACAAGAGAGCCTATTCAGCCATTAGTGAGGCCAAAGTATGAAGGTCTCGGGTATGTCATAGGTAAGGGGAATGATACTACAAGTCCAATAAATTTTTTTCAAGAAATGAAAAGTGTTGAGTGTACACATTGCCATAGGAAAGGGCATACCAAGGATAAGTGTTGGGACTTACACCCTTGTAGTGTGTGTGGTTTAAAAAACCATTCTGAAAAAATGTGTTGGAATACAAGTTGGAATAATGAATATATGAAAGAGTGCATGAAAATGAATTGTGGTTGGAATTTTGGAACAAATTGGCAAAAGATGATTTGTATGTTCAAAATGTTGTTCAAGTGTAAATGTTCATATATCAAAGATAATAGAAATCAAGAAAAGCTACATATAGATTTTAAGTGATTTGAAGATCAACTGAAGGTGAAGGTGCATGAAGCCACCAAGATCAAAGTTCATGATTGAGAACAAAATGAAACTAAAATTATTGTGTAGCACAGTGTAGCAGCCTACTTCTGAAAAAGGAAGAAATTGAATTGCAGATCAGAAGATTAGTGAGCAAGCAAGGAATTTTCAGAAAAAACAAAATTTGAATGTTTGATGGCCATCATTGAAAAAGTGATTGTAAATGGGTACCTAACAAGGCTTTAGGCCGGGACCCATCCTTTTAAAAAAAAAACAAAATTATATAGTGAGTTTGCAGATTTGAAGAAAGACAACTGAGAAATGATAAAATTATGTGGTCGAAAGGGGGAGTGTTGGAGACATTAATTTCTCCTGTGCCAATATTAAATGAATATTCTAGTGACTGTACCAGTCAAGTACATTCTAGATATTTCTACAACCCAATTGATACAAAATAGGTGAAACATTAAATGTTGAGCGCTCATTATCTGGAAGCTTCCTGAACTCTACTTCCATAATCTGCAAATTTCTGAACTCCTCTACCAAAGGGGATCGATGTAAGCCATCTCTCAAGTAATACAAATCAATTCTGGGATTTATCTCCTGTGTTTAACTGACTGCTCTCTGTTTTCTACATCTACAATGGCAATCCCTCAACATCACCAAGAGAATTTCAACTTGAGAGGTACATGCCATCCCGGGCTACCATTATACAACCTATCTCAGCATATTAATTCTACCAAACTGCACGTAGACTAATCTAATCTGGAGCCTAATGGGATACCTTTTATTTTCAATGTACAGGCACAAAATAACTATACAATACAATAATTTTAACCTCCTCACCAAGAAGCGCCATCAATCGATGAGTGTTGCTATTTATTTAGTTCATTCAATGCTTACTTGCTTCATTTCATTTCAATTACTACACTCAAAATTGCTTAGACCCTTGTTGTAGGCTTACAAAATTTCCCAGGCACTCCACATTCCACCCAACAGAAAAGTAGATATTGTGCCTCAAAAAATTGAAGCTAATACGGTCTTATCCTGGGAGCTTGACATGATGTTTATGGCTGCCAATTCTTTCACTGTCTCTAGCTGCAATTCCATGGTGGTGGGCAAGAACTTGGCTTATCTCGATCAAGTGACCTCAAGGTGCCCAAGACCAAAAATGCTTTGGAGCTTCCAAAATGCATCAAGAAGAGGCCTAAAACTAAGATGGTGGATGCTAGGGCTAGCCACAAGGTGGTCAAGGGTTGTTTTTCAAGAATTGATGGGATGGACGAGAATGAAAGCCTAGAAGAAGAGATTACTAATGACAAGCTGGTTAGCAGATCAACAGATTCTCAGTTGCCCAACGATTTCCCAAAGCCCTCTTTCAAGGAACAAACCAAACGTACCTTTGATGATGCAAGAGAGGAAAGTGTTAAGCAAGTTACAACCTTGGTTGCAATTGTGAGCATACAGTTTTATGTAATTGATAAATTCTTATACATTGTTTGTTGCATTGATGTACATGTAATTCTATAATACCCAGGTTCACAGATTCTATTTAGCTCATTCAGAACTTATAATGGTGCCTAGGCACTTAATCAGATGCTCATTTTCTTTTATTTGTTTTTCTGTGGACAAGTCCGCCTTGGGTATATGTGAATCAATTGCCATTTATTCTTCTGCCATGTCTGAAACTACGTGAAATTATTTCCTTCGCAGAATAGAATACTTTGGATTCGTTATATCATTTGTAGCATTACGGAAGCAAAAATTTGATTCTCATGAGCTACTGTCTCTAATCTGATTGTAGAAAGAATACTAATGCATCCGGTTAAACTGATCATTTGTTCAATAAGAGAAATTCAGATCAAACAGACTTGTTACTCTAGATTAACTGTGAGTTTGCGCAAATATTTTAAGTACCTAAACCAAATACAAGACTAATTACAAGTAGTTTGTAAGATATAAATTTTTGAGATTACAAGTATAATGAGAAAAACTTGGGAGTAACATTACATGGTTTTTATGGTTTTTTCCATGATCAATGTGTTGAACAGGAAGCAGCCTTTGCCTGCATGCTCTCAGTTTCAAGCCAAAAGATTACAGAGCACACACAAAAGTAGTGTTGTAAAATTACTTTCACAAAGATGGGTATTTATAATCACACATCAAGGGGTGAATGACCAGATGTTTTTGCTCTGCACTTATATGACTTCCTTAATTAGAAGTCAGAGAAATTAATTTCGTGAGTTTTGTAGTGGCTATGAATATTATATTGTTAATTTGTACTTACCAACCTCAGAAAACTTAGTCAAGCCCACATGTTTTCAGTGGAAGTTTTTTATTGAAAATTGAAGTCTTCATTTATGAATTAAAGCTTCAGGGAAATTACACTACACTATGTTCACACACAAAGATCATAAAATAAAATCTTTTCGGTTGACTGTGAGGAGATGAAACGAGTTTGATCAGCTAATCTTCTGCTTAGGAAGGTTTTATCAATTACATATGTCTGTCTATCTGCCCTGCACGTATTTTTCTTTCTTGAATAGCTCAACTACCCATTTTTCTTCAATGCATGAATCACACACATTATTTCCGTTGAAGTTAGTAGTAGCCCTGCTATAGGAAACTCAAAACTAGCACTTGCATCTGGAGGAGGTGTAAAGAATATGCCGATAAAATTATATAGTTACCTGAAAATTTGAAGGTGTTTTTAAGGAGTTCTTTATTTTACATTGTAAGTCTTTTAAACCATACATGTATGAAGGGAAATGCATAGAGGCGCTTCTAAGAGTTAAGGATTATTTTTTTATGAATGCGAATAAAATGGAGTTAATACATTTGAAGTTAAGGATTAGATTTTTATGCATGAGAATAGAGATGGAGTTAATACATTTAAAGTTAAGGATTAGTTTTTTTATATAGAGTTAATACATTTAAAGTTAAAGATTAGTTTTTTATGCATGCTAATAGAGATGGAGTTAATACATTTAAAGTTAAGAATTAGTTTTTTTATGCATAATCTTTATTTATGAAGGTTAAAATCTTATAATGAATCTAAATTTTTAAAAATGTATATGTATACAAAATTTGTTTCTTATATGCAACCTTCAAGTATCCTGTTTCTGTCACATTGTTGTTACTGTTTCAATTTTCGTTTCTCGTTTTTGGTAGCATAGTTGTGAAGTTATATATGATTTGAAATGAAATTTAATCATTAGTATCTTATAGAGTTAAATCAACTATAAATATATAATATCCCTAATTGAGGATATTACAACAAAAAAGTATATCCAATATTACAATAAAAGAAAATCACTATTATTATCTAGCTTTCCTATTTTTCTAAAAGTATTTAAAATCAATATATTTGTTTAAAAGTATTTATTTTGGTTAAATTTAATAGGTTCGAAGAAGTGTGTTGAGATGAGAGTGCCTAGACTTTACCCTTTCCCTCTTGTTTTGTAATTTCTATAAGACCTTGTGTAATAAGCATAAAAATAATCATTTTTCACTATTTAGCATACTACCTATTCTTAAAATTGCACTCTAGATATCATTAATAATGGGCACAAAATTGATCATTAATAACTATTTGGCATGCCAATTGTTCTTAAATATGCACTTTGTATCACAACTAACTTGTCTAGACTTGGACACTTTATCTCTTTTCACTCCTTGTTATTTTATCTACCTTAGACACTATCACATCCATTTTATTCAAAACAAATTTTCCTTGTTTTGATTCTTTTTTTTGCTTCACTTTGTATGCCAATTTTATCTTATGTTCAGTCATTGTTAACTTCATCTCGCTTAGGCATACTACACTCCTTCCATGGTCCAACCTCCAACTTTTCAAATCTATTTTTGGGACTTGACCAAGGCACATGTGGATTCAAGTTAGATGCTTCCACATTCTAGCACAAGTTCCCAATGGTTCCCACAACACCACCCTATTTCAAACAAAATATTTGCATTGCAAATCCAAGTTGCAAGTTGACAATAAACATGATCGTGAACATACAAACATCTCTATAACTTAAAAACAACTATTGTAGAAGCATTACCATATCAAAGTTGATAAGACTATATGCAACAACATCCAACTAAGATAGAGTCCAATGACGAACATATAGAAATTTAGATACAATTTCAAGAATCTTTGTCTTGCTTCAACCAATACAAAATAGAGAGTAAAAGAACATCAAATACTACTACCAATCCAAACTATTACAATCCCTTTTCTCTCACATTTACTTTCTATAATTAACTTCGTCCTCTTTTTATATAGTTTAATTTAAAATCTATATATATTTAAATACTATATCATAATTTAATTTTAATTTTAAATTCAAAAAGCATCTATCTCACTAGATTAGCTTTTCAAATTAATATATTTTTAATTTTAGATAGTGATAGATCCTTTATTTCTAAGGGAGAAATCTCATAATGAATCCCACTAATCAAAGTTTTGATAGCAACCTGAGGTATCAACAGAAAAAATGTAGAGATACATTATGGGCCTTATTAGAGATGGTATCAACTTATATCATATTGACCTCTTAATTGTAGTAGATAATAATGCTCATTCACAGAACTTCTCGACTCTCACAAATGTCATCTTTAATTGCACTAGCAATGTATATACTCATTTCCATTCAACAGTAAGGCATTATTATGGTTTGACAAAATGTCACCCTGAATTAAAATTTGAGTTACTACAAACAGATTATAATTTCATTTAATACAAAATATTATAAAATGGCATGTAACGCTTATAAAAAGAAGATTAGCAAAAACAAAAAAATGCATCCTGCATAAAACTTTGTAATTACAAGACTGCCATTGACATGAAATTAAGATAGTAGATGATCACTTGTAAACAATAACACAATTTGGTAGAATTTGTGTACAGCTGAAGTACCTTAAAAAGTTATCCCAATCCCATATCAGTGACATATTTTCCTCTGGCTTTAACACAGAGTTTAAAACAAACTTATGTACATAGAAAGACTCCTATCCACAAATTCTGGAAATTATATACACAATGTATATACACCATGACCTGACCCGAACTTGTTATCACCATTTGAGAAGCAGAAGAAGAATAAGCTAAGCTCATTCTTTATGGCTTTCTTCCTTGTTCTGCTTCTGCAGCAAACTGCTAGTATTCACTGAGACCAACTGTGGCCTTAAAAAGTGCAGATGACTAGCAACACTAAAATCATCAAACAGCTTCCTCTCTCCCCCATTTTCTGATTTCATAGCCATTTCTCGAACTCAAGCAGTTCAATTCAGCCTGTCAAAATTTATTTAAGAATAAGTAACACTAGCTTAGTTGTGCCCAGATCAAAAATTCAAAAGCAAAAAGAAAACTACTTGAAAGAAAAAAATTGGCCTAACAAATCCAACATTCCAGACTAATTTTCTCCTCTAACAGACTATTTGGGCGAGCAATAACTAACCAAATTAACAAATAAAACCCAATTTGTTCAGAGAAGAAAGCTTCCAGCAACTATGCAGAGGTCAAAGTTTCACAGATAAAGCAGTTTTCCAGCGATTCAGAGGTGGGGTTGAGCGAGAAATGTGGACAACATATATCAAACTTTAGGATGGATATTAAGTTGTTATTCCTGATGGGAAACCAGTGGCAGTAAATTTTTTTAACATTATTCCAGAAGCAGAGCAAGAGCCATTTAACGTCCTCTTGTAGGACTGTTTCGAACTACTGCATTCTATTTCATTATATTTAAGATTCCTTCAATTTAGGAAGATTTAGAAATTTCCCAGTCGGTGCGTACAAGTGTCCATTTGGGACATGTGGGGCTGAAATACGAGGCTGTTACTCTAGAATTGAGAAGCTCCACCATTGGAGCGAGCTTCACGCAAAGGGGAGCCTTGTATTGATTGATAGATGCCCCTCGGCTCAGGGCATAATCCATCAATTCATCAAATGTCCCACTTTTTACTATTTTTTTTTCCAGAGGGCCGATGGATTTGTCGGCGGCTCTGCTTTGCCTGTATACCGAATTTAAGTTCTCCTCCACAGTCAAACAACACCGTTGCAACACTTCAGCAGTTACTTCCACATGCGTTGGACTGTTGAGCTCCCAGAACAGAACGTAATGCCCTGGAATTGTAGATACATCTGCGTAGCTAGTGTACTCAATTACTCGACCTCCATAACTCTCCAGATGCTCAGTTGCCTTGTTCACCACGTTTTGCAGCTCTACTTCATCGGCTTTGTCCGATTCGATGCTCAACATTACATTTTTCTGGCACACAAAATGGAACTGCGGCGCCGAGTTGTGGAAGCCGGTTACCCTGAGCACATCTCCCACTCTGTAACGATACAGGCCTGCATGGCAATAGCGAAAATAAAGATGTTGATGATTAAAAAGTAGGGAAACAACCATGTTAATCAATCATGAACAATTATCGATATAGAACATGTTCAGATAATCATTATATAACGTTTTTAGTTTTTGGTCTGAAATTCTACCTGCGTATGTGGTTACCACAAGTTCATATTCTTCCCCGACTTTGACGTCGGCGAGCTCGACTAGCTGTGGCTGTTTGTTGGTGCTTTCATTGTGATTGTCCCGACGAAGGGGAAGGAATTCGAAGTATGCCATGTTTGGCATGATAGTGTAGGACACTTCCCACGGTTTGCTGAGCGGGTGGAGATTGAGGCCGAAGTAGCACTCAGAGGATGCGTACATCGTGCACAACTGAGGCAGTCTACCGCTGTAGAAATCAAGGGTTGGAATGTACTGTCATGGCGCCTGTCACGATCACTTCCAGATACTTCGTGTTGGGCCAGAGCCGCTTGATTATTCCCTCCCATGACGCCTTTGAGCACTCGCGATCTATGAACTCTCCCAGCTCTGGATTGGGACTTAATATGTTCATCACGGCCTTTCTTACAGAAGCATCGGTCACATCTTCCTCGCTCGGGCTTCCCATTCGAATGTCATGGCAAAGCGACTGCCAGTGCTGTTCCAGGAAATGTATTGCTCTGAGCAAGCCCGAGGCAAACACGGCTCCTGCTCTAAGAACTTGTTTGTTTTGGGCAAGGCCGCAGAGGAGTTGAGCGTACATGCTCTGATGGGAATCGGGGCACAAAATGGCTTCCATGGGGCTGGTGTAGACGTTGTAGAGATCTAAAAGCTTTTGTCTGAAGTGCCGGCTCTTGTAATAGCTCGTTAGAACTGGCTGAGCCACTAATCCGCAAGGAGTCTTGGTTTCAGCTTTTACGAAGAGGAAATACATAGCCTTCCCCTGGTCGAGCCCCTTTACATACCTGCCACACAACATTTCTCATCTTTAGAACCTGCCCTTTTAATTGGAATCTAACGTGTATATCTTTAAACACAAGAATTGAGGGAGGAAAAAACACTCACTGGTTCATGACAGGCATGAGAAGGCTGTAAAGAAGGGTTCTTCGATCTAAATCCTCTTCGATTGTGGGCATCAGCTTGCGTTCTCTAGCGGACGTTCCAGAGCTGTTATACCAAATCATATCACACAAATTAAACTTTGAATGAAACTGCCACTACAAACAAGGAATTAACGCACATAAAGCTATTTGTTTAACATCACACCTTTAGATGAAAAATGAAAATGTTATTTTTCATTTACCTGGCGAGGAATTCAGAGACTTGATGAGATGAAAGAATAGAAGACTTATCCCCTTTAGCTATTCGCACAATATCAGGCTGCAGATCCTCGTACGTAATCATGGGCAATAACTTTTTGAAAGACTCCCTATCAGTGCGACCATTGATGTCGTAGCGCTTTAGGTATTCAGTATGAGCGTTCCTCGTCAAAATCTCACATAGGACTTGAGCCTGCACTTGATCCGTATGGTTAGTGACATTCTCAATAAAGTCCAGAGCTTTCTTATCATTATCACTTGCAGAGTCGTCACAAAGCGTGGCTTCAGATATACTGATCTTATGAAATACTAAAAGTGTTTCCTAGAGGACTTAAATGAAGACGAGGACGCGAGGCAAAGAAGGGAGTGAGAGAGAGGGAGTGGGGGAGAGCGACACAGAGAGAGAAACTAGACGTTGATCACAAATCCTACGATTGAATTACGTGAGGAATTCGTAGTAA
>VDFB02290415.1:0-20870 GCA_007258455.2 Sequoia sempervirens | reverse complement strand
ACCACTGAAATATTCTTAGCTCGAATTTATTGCATAGCGCTTAAATGTTTGTATGAGTGCATATTGTTTAAAAGTTTTCAGATGGTTTGATTTTTGAGCAAGGCTAATTTAATGCAAGTAATAGTATTGATGTATAATGAAATTCAGAAACAATAATTCCAACGAAACTGTGGAATCTCATATACTTTTATTGAGCCCAGATATTTATTACAAATATATATGACGTACTAGATTTATTTATGCAGACCAATCAACTCAGCAATGGTTGCGATTTCTAGTGACAAATCGCCCTTCTTGATCAGATCATGACTCGCATGAATGGCACCTAGTAATCCTCAGCGAATCTGTCCATTAATTTGCATGTATAGCACCTATTCATAACTGTGATTTCCTTGGCCAACTTGACAGGTTTCTTCAATCTGTATTCTTCACTGTGTATGCTGCAAACATCCAATGAACTGGGGGGGTTTCGTCCCTTTCATCACAAGACCAGGGGTTTTGTCTTGGACAAGTTTTCCTTCATAGTTCGGCTGAGAGAATAATACCAAAAAGAATGTGTTTTGAATGCTTCACAAAATCTAATCGAGGCCTTTTATCCTTTCTTCGATGCCAATCCTTATCCTCACCAAAAAAGCCATTGATTCCTTTGAAGAGAACTTATTTCCATTTTATTAAATCGTCCTTTTTGCAACAATAAAAGACTTAGGCATTTAATTTAATGACCCCCTTGATGAGACGCCTAGTAATAAATAAGTCTTCACTTAAAAATGGCCCCATCAATAATCATAATGAATAATCAAATAAAATCAAACTGCACTATAGTTTTTGTCCTCAAATTTAATTATTCTCATATTCCCTTAGTAACATTTGATTTTCTAACCTCCGGGAATGAAAAGGCTAGAAATTTTCCTCTGGAACATTTGTTATGCGGAAAGGGACATTACACTCAATAATCTTATGATCTCATTACTTTATCGACAGGAAAATCTTTACAAGGCAATAATTGAATAAGGGCCTGGCATGGTTCAGAAATGACCCACAATATTTAAAACCAATCATGGTAACATAGATATTCCTGGGTTTCCTTTAACAAACCCCGCTCATGCAATTGTAGAAGCAACAAGGCAATGTATTTCAGAACAGCTATCGACATAGTAAACAATAGGTTTAATAATGCTTAACCCCTCTATAAAAATCTTCAAACAAACTTTACAAAGTTTACAAATACCCTTTATGGTGCATACCCACTATTTTACAACCATAACTAAAGACAATAGCACAGCGAGTGCTTAAATCTGGGTTTAAAGACACAGTTTATAGCCAATAATATGCTGGTAAACCTCAATATTAGAACCAATAACACCCTTTTTATTGATTGATACCACTTATGCAAAATATAGGAATATGCACATGGCACAAGGTGTTTGACAAAAAGTCTCGAGGAATAATTAGTCTTGCACAAGGTGCTTAAACTTGTTTGACAAATTACTCATTTAAAATAAACAATTTCTACCCATCATTTAACCCATACCCTTCCATTCATTGGGTGGCTAGAGAAAATGCAAACCCTAACTAGAAATCCGTAATGCTACCAAAGTACCAAATGCAATTGGCGGTTATTATCGAAATAGTTTTAGCAATGGAGAATCCTGACAGCTATTAACCTGCTATTATGATAAATGGAAAAAAGAGATTCTGAGGTTGATAGTCACAACTAGTTGGGTTTTATAACTGTCCATGAAGCTGGATGATAAGGGATTGATACTAAATATCAATGGTGTCCCCGATAGACATCTACCTCCAAGAGTGTATTCCCATCCACATGAATTAAACTCTACTAAATATAATTATCTTCCAGAGTTTTTCCAAAACATTAACCCATAAGCATAAATGAAACTAGATTAATTCTTTTCAGCTGCGTGAGTGGATAATTCAGAATTAAATACTATTTTAGGAAAGTAATTGTGATGGGGGAGTTAACAATCCAATAACATACATATACGTAAGCATAAATCAACCTACAGTAATTATAATCAGCTGCGGGAATGATTAATTCAGAATTAAATACTATTTTATGAAGTTACTAAGAAGAAGGAGCATACTTAGCGCTAGGAGCAATGTTGAAGATATTTCTGATGTAGGTGCTGAAATCTGCTCAGGTACCAGTGCGGCCGTCTACAAGGCAATTGATTCGATCACCAGTGATGCTGCCATTGGCCATGATCTCATCTGCAACACCAGCATCAATCGCTTTTAAAGCAGCCAGGGCATTGCTTTGGGTTTGAATTGGGCCTCTGTGCTGACCCTTTCCTCTCACAGTGCTCAATCCTTCTCAAATTCTTTAACATCAAAGCCTTTCTTCATCACAGCAAGAGCTAGAGGCAGTCCCTCCTGATATATCAAAAGCAGTTCCTTTCACTTCAGTAGTTTCATGGAATGCTTCCCTGGCAACAAGGTCTCTTGCTTTGGCTGTACTGGTTGTTGCTTAAGGGCCTCCAACATTAGTTTGCTTGCTTCTCTGGGTTGCACAGTAGAGCTACCATCTGTGTTTGGGTATCTACTAGCATGGTCATTTGCAGCAGCAAATGCTTATCTTATATTTTTTTTTAGAACCTTCTGCATCCTCTTCTTGCTCAAAAGACCATATCTTCTGGAAAAGTAGGATTCTGAAGAAAGATTATTGGTCATGTGCTCTACAAGAATCAATTGAGTGTCCCACTTGAAGGCCATAGCTTGATGGAGAATTCTCTCTGCATGATTCTGGGTAGTTACCATGACCTCTATCAAACGAAAAATGCCTTGAATCTGTTATATGCAACTCCCCATCTCTCTTCTTATCTATGACCGATACCATGGCAAATCTCTCTGTCTCATTCATTATCAATCACAATGGCTGGAAGTCCATACCTCTTTAATGGAGTTGTAGGATGTTTTTCTTTGTAACTTCCCAACCAACTGAGGCTCTCCATAAGATTTGTGTCTTGTCTCATTAATCCGGATCCTTTGCCCTCAAATTTCTGAATGTGTAAGGCGCAGATTCGTTCTAGACAGCTTGGAGTGCATGCACTTCATACAACATGTTTCACTGGCTATTTGAGCCACTTTTGGTAGTTCTATAACTTTATTTAGAATTGTCAATTAGTAATAGAAACTGTATTATTATGTTTTATTTTATGTTTATACATAGACTTAAAATATTTTGTTTGTTAAGAGCTATTATTTAAAATTTATTATTGTAATAATAAATTATACAATAATAATCACCAATAAATGGGTATTAAAAATAATATGTTCAAGAGGACTACCTGGGGTTCAATTATTCATACTGACAGGACCTTGAGACTCTAATCATTAGAGTTGATCCATGCTAGAATCTGCAAGTACATATTGATCAAATCCCTAGTTGCAACAAACACACATTTAAACTACTTCACATGAAGTTGGCTTTAGGAACATTCCCCAAATAAACAGCAGAGCCTACGTCATCTGGCACCCTTGGGAAAGGTGAATCAATCAACGTAACTATCCACAACAGTTAAAATCAGGTGCCTTTGGGAGAACTGACATTGACAACAATGCATTGTGCAAACTGCAAGGGCTGCAGCCGTCAGCCAGTACAACAACATTCCTTGTTTAGTAAAATATATGCTGGACTAGGCTGGAGGTTGATGGCAACAAACATAAGTGGAAAAGAAAATCATAAGTGTGAAAGAGAGAGAGGAAAGGAAGAATGACAAGAAAGAAACAAGAAATTTATTAATTTTGACAATTATCAAAAAGCTTTTGAAAATATCAAAAGCTGTCCTTTTACCATTTGCGAGAGAGAATATTAGGTATAGGACCTAATGTGTACTATTGCAATCAAATCCCAGGTTGACATGTTCTATGCCAAGCAAAGTTGATGTTTTTGGTTGGATTTAATTACGAGAGAATTTATCAATTGGATCAGAAAAGGATGCAATTTTGATGAATTATCGGATTAATGTGTATTATGTCCTGTGTAAATGCTTTCTCATGAATTACAGCTATAGGCTATGACAAAAGAGGGTCTTTGCATTCTATTTCTTTCTATGTCAAATAAGAAAATACATTAAAATCAAAATTTCATTTTCTCATCTCTATGTTTTCTTACTGTGTATTTGCTTTTAAGTTTTAAAAGACCCCATTAGTGGAATTTGTACTTATGTATAATTTGCTAATCTTAAGTTCTTAAAACATCTAATTAGTGGAATATGTACTTATGTTTATCATCCTTATTATTGAGGACAGTACGGCCAACTTGGAGAGTGAGAACGGGTTGATTCTGTCTAATAAAGAGGTACCTAATTCCATTCGTTGATTTAGTTTTTGGACAAACTGGACTCTTATAAGGTTTAAGTTATAAAGACTAGATTTCATGGCTTAAATGTAACTTTAAGATTTGTCTTGTAAAAGCAAATGCAAAATTTTAATTTAAGTCATTTCTTGTAGACTTATTTAAGGTCATACGTGTTTAGATTCAATTTTTAATTTGAGATCATATGTGTTAAGATTCTGTTTTATTCTTGGTAATGTTATGCATTGCTCATTAATGTCCATCTCTCATGCAGAGAGTTTTTGAAGAAGCGGAACAGGTAGCAGCTGCTTATAGAAGTAAATTTGGTTGTATGCCTGAAATGGAGGCTAGTGTAGATGATCTATACATATGTAACAATACTAATAAATGCTATGCAAATTGGGATTGGTTTAGGAATTAAATCTGAGCTGGCTTTTTATATTTAACCTCTTGCCTAATAGAGTAACGTGTACAGAGCTTGTATGTTCGTTGAATTTACCTTCTTATGCTAGAGAATCGTCAAATGCCACGGGCCAATGGGGGTGTATACCATTGACATGCATGATTTGAAATTCTTCATACTTGTGCATTTTGAGAACTAAGTATTTTTGGTTTATGGAAGTGTAGTTTGTGGTGGCAAATTCTTCACAATAGTTGCAATGTGTCCTCTTCAAGGTAATAGTCGAGCTGCATAGCTTATGGGGATGTTTACCATTGACACACAATTTGAAATGCTTCATGTTCATGCAGTTGAAACTTAAATATAATTGGTTTACAAAAATGTGCATTTGTTGTGGTAATTTCTTTGCTAAACGTGCAATGCCTCGTTTTGAGGGAATAGTAAAGTTGCATAGCTGAGTAATTAGAAGCATCTTATTTAGCTTCATAGTGATGAGTGTTGAATTTTAATCCTTAGTAGTCACGTGATTGATTGATAAATTTTGTTTATGAATAGAACGAACTAAGGACTAACCCATGTCGAGAAAGCTGTCCCCAATGTTGAGGGCAATCGCACATTTGTTGAATGATGAAAATTATAGTTCTGGGAATGGTTTTGCTGCGTTAAAAGAAATTGGAAATTATTTAGTTAATAAATCCTTGTTAAGCAGAAAAGAAATAGAACTTCATGAAAATTAATAAATGCTCAAGTACAAATATTGTGCAAATCACTTTTTGATAACATTCACACTTCCTGTAGAGCAGGGAATGTTAAGAAAAACAGGTTGGACTTATTATTCTGACCTTTTATATATACCCATGAATTTTACTATATCTGGCTGATATGGGCTCAATAACTTGAGTTCATTTCAGCATACATGCTTACGAATGGATAATCTAGTGGCAAGAGAAGTGTGAATTGCATGAAATTTCAAAACTTTAGATGCTTTAGATGGGTTGGAGTACTTATGATTAACAACCATCATAACATAGCAGAACTAAGTGTGTATCATAGAAAGACTCTAGAGTGGTTGGAAATGGGTACGGGCACAAGTTGTTTCAACTTTAACATAAAGGAGGGGTAAAAATTTATTAAAACAAAAAGTAGCACAAAGCAAGGGCATTACACAACCCTATCAAGCTCCACCAAGTGGTCCAATTGTTGAGACAGATCCGGGGGTAACTGACCCGGATCCCTTAAATTCCAATCATGAATATGATCAGAAGCCCATTTAGCCAGACAATCAGCAACACCATTCCATTCTCTAGGAATATGAATGAAAGTAACAAATTCCAAAGAAGCACAAAGGTTGAGAATTTGTTCAACAATCAAAGCCAAATGTCAACTAACATCATCTAAATGGCACCTATTCAACAAGTTCATCACTACCTGGGAATCAGACTCACATATGATCCTTTGCCATCCCAATTGACTTCCACGCTCCACAACCAATAAAATGCCCTGGGCCTCCATTAAATTATTAGTATGAAGCCCCTTATAAACAGAGAAGATAAACTGAACATCTCCAAAGCTATCTCGACCAACACCACCAATTCCAACATGACCAGTGTTTCCTCGAGAAGAGCCATCCATGTTGATTTTTAAGACTCCTTGAAGTGGAGGAGACCATTGCCCCTCTCTATTTATATTCGGAGTGGGATGTCTACATCTGTTGTGCATGAGTTGTCGTTGCTAAGGAGGAAGATGAAGGCGATTACAATAACCAACATCACAAGGATCCACTGATTCCAACATATCACACTTAGCCACAATAGTTTCCCCCAAAGAATGCAGAATTTTCCACAAGCGAGGGGCCACCAACATCACATCCTAAAAAATCCGACAATTCCTCTCCAACCAAAGGTTCTAGATAATAAAGGATGGGTCAAGAGCCCAAGCAACTTGAAGAAAGGAAGTAGAAACAGGGGCCCTACCCCACTGATCCACAAACTCAACCAACGAGGAAACATGCCAACAGGGCATGTTCCACACCCTCCACCAACAATGCCAAATCTCCCTAGGATAAGAACATTGGAAGAAGAGATGAGAGACACTCTCCTCACAATTACAACACAATACACACATTGAAGGGCCTTGGAAACCACGCTTACACAAATTATCCCGAGTAAGACACCGGTTTTGAACCACTAACCACATGAAAAAATTGCACTTGGGCCATGATAACTGATTCCAAATTTGCTTCCACCAAGGGACCTCAATATCCCCGAACAACTGCCTACCAAGCTGCTTATAACTAGCAGACAGAGTACTTCCCAAACAAATCAGCACCATCCCAAGCCAAGACATCAGGCCCCTTCAAAGAATTACAATCACGAGAAGCCAGAAGTTGAACCAGCTCACGCCTATCCCCCTCAGACCCCCCAGGTGGCCACTCAAAAGGAAGCTTCCAACAAAAACTGACAACTGATCCACAATGTTGTGCAACCTTATAATGCTCAACGGTAACCCAGCCAGCCACAGTAAAAACATCACAAAGGGACTAGAGGTGAGGAAAAGTAGAGAGGATAGGTGGGTGACCATCCCAAGAATCTAACCAAAATAGAGCCTGTGACCCCAAATAACAGATCCAAAAAAGTGCACGCTTAATCAAATGAGCCCCCACTTTCAAAGTATGCCAAATCATAGAACCACTCCTCTCTAGAAGATAGCAAGGAACCTCAAAAGACGCAACACCCCTAAGATACTTATGGTTGAGAATACGGGCCCATAACTAATGTTGATTGGTACACCAGCGCTAGTAAAGTTTACCATCAAGAACTTGTCCGTTCAAAATAGTGGAGCGTAAACCAAGACCACCCTCCTGTTTTGGTCTACACACAAATTCCCACTTAACAAGGCTCCACTTAGTAGACATCAAGTTACCACTCGAAAGAAATTGACGTGAGAGAGCATCAAATTCCCTAAGGAAATACATAGGGGCCGCTTGAACAAAGCATTTGTAGATAGGAAGGACCTGGATAATAGACTTGAGAAGAGTCATCTAGCAGCAGTAGACAACCACCGATGAGTCCAATGTGTGACCTTTCGTCGCAACTTATCAAGCAAAATCTGTCAGGAGGACCTGGGCTAACGACAAACAGCAAGAGGAATACCCAAATAGACAAAGGGAAGAGACCCTATTTGAAACTGTAAAATAGCCGCAATCCATTGCTGGATAGCCTGAGTATTAAAGAAGAAAATAGAAGACTTCTGCTCATTGACTTTCTGACCCGAAGCAGCAAGGTAGATATCCAAAGCTTTCCTAAAGGATTCGGCTTCCCAAATACGAGCCAACCCCATAAAAGAGGTGTCATCCACAAACTGGAGATGAGAAAGTGTTGGCAGACCCAAACCCCATTGCCAATCATGAATCAAGCCTTGAGAAACCCGAAATTTAAGAAACCGTCCCCCCCCCCTCCGCCATTATAATAAATAGATAGGGAGAAAGAGGATCCCCGAGCGGGTGTAAGTGCTCTTCTAGGTTTGCTTGCACCAACTAGTTAGGCAGACTTCTCTTTGTCTTCACCCAAGAACCTGATAGCCTCAAGGTTCTGATTAGGCTTAGGTCATTAACTAAGCCCTAGTTCAACTCTTCCTCAAGAGTCTCACTCCTTGTGCTTAACCTTGGAGGACTTGACACCATTTGAATTTGTAGACTATCTCCTACACTTAGAAGGATCTAAGTGCCAACTTCACTCTCGACCTTGAACTGCTTGTAGGGGTGCTTGATACATTGAAAATATGCCAAACACATCCATTTGATTGCATCTTGGAGGGTCTTCTATTTTCACACTTACCGATTTCAAGAACTTGCATTGGTGAGGCCTAATTCCTTGTAGCCCTTACCAGTCACCTTTTTGCTTTTCCTGCTCAAAATTTCCAAACAACCTGGCAAATAAATTGCACTTTCCAATACCCTTTTGGAACCTTTAAATGATTTAGAGGATCTCAGTTCCCTGTGCCCTCCATACAGTGGTCTCTTATGATCTAGGGTAAACAGGGCTAATAGGCCTAATTCCTAGGGTTTTACTGATTACTCATTCAAATCTACTTCAAATGGATTGTTTGAAACTTCAATCCTTCTATCATACCTAGATATGACTAAATCCTACCTAGTACCGTACTTTGCTCATACTATACTTCTTTCCCCTGCCTGTTCACATCAATCTTTGACTACCAAACCTCTAACTGGGTAGTAAGAACTCACCTAGGGTTTGGTTTTGAAAGCAAATGCTCGATTCCCTATAACTCCTACTGCTAAATATTTACAGTTTATTGGCTCCCCTATCATATCCATCCAATCTTAGGAAGATCCCGTGGTTAGATTTTATGGGGGAGCCATGAAAAGACTGTCTACTCAAAACAGGAACAATAAACCCTCTAGACCTTAAACTATGAACTCACAACACTATTTAGCTTAAAATAACCCAATCACAGAATGGAAAATGCTTGAAACTACCCTGCAAACACAAATCTAAAGCCAAATCAATATATACAATTCACTAGATATCACTATTTCTTTAAAACACACGGGTAACACAAAAATTGCAGAGCTTTCTCTATTCACATAAAACAAAAACTTGATTACAATGGACTCCTTCCACGCCTTGCATTTTAGCCACACCTTACATAGATGCCTTTTCCCATGATTCAAGGGATGTTGGTCGATCCCACACTCCTAACTTTGAGGGGATACAAAATAACTAAGTTGCATGCAACCTGACAAATGTTGTCATGCAACTTTACAACAACTTTTTGCAACTTATCATTATGTCATGATCCTAAATCTTAGGACCTCTACCTCCTTGATTCCGAGCAACCAACCTCTTAACTACCTCTTGGCATCTTTCTAACAATAAGGATGTGTTTAGAACACATTAAAGGCTCAACATTCCAACATAAGCTATTAAGGCTAGTTAAAGCAAAGATAAACAACAATGATTAAACTAAGGTGACTTTAGTCATAGTGATTAACTCACCTATTCCACTCACAAGCAAGACCTTCTAAGGTCCAAAATAAACACACCAATACCCTGACTTGGCTAAAGATTAGAACAAATAAAAATTGATCATATAGCAAAATGGAGTTAGCCTAGGTGCTCTGCACCAGCGAAAGGCCCACAGGAGCACCAAAAATCTCTAAAGGTTCACCATTCACAATAACCAAAAATGAGGATGAAGTCACACAACTCATAGTCCAACTCACCCAATCAGAAGAAAAACCAAAGGCCAACATAATCTTTTGGAGAAAACTCCACTTAACTCTGTCATAAGCTTTAGCCATATCCAACTTGATGAACATAAACCTTTCCTTAGAGGTCGCCATAGAATGAATGACCTCTGAGGCAACCACCACCCCATCCAAAATTTGATGACCTACCACAAAGCCTCCTTGCTCCTCATAAATGACAACAGGAAGACAAGGTTTAAGCCTCTTAGCAATCAATTTCATAATATTTTTATACACCACATTACAGAGCACAATAGGTCTAAATAATTAAGGCCTATCATCGCCCTCCTTTTTAGGAATGAGAACCAAAAAAGTAGCATTTAGGGCTCGAAGCATCTGTTTACTATGAAGAGACTCCCGAACAACCTCCAACAAATCCAGATTTAGAATATCCCAAAACTCTTGGAAAAATTCAACTAGGAAACCATTAGGGCCTAGAGCTTTCCCCTTATTCATCCCAAACACAACCTCCTCCACTTCAAATAGAGCAATCAAACAAGTAAGAGAATCATTCAAAGCATTAGAGATCAAAGAAGGAATGCAAGCAAAGAGGTGAATCCTCAGTAAACAGAGCAGAGTAAAACTGACGAGCCTCTCTAGACAAAGCCTATTGCGAAGAAATCGAAAGACCCTCAGAATTAACAAGAGAAGAGATATAACACTTATTCTGGCGAGCTTGCATAGAATGATGGAAGAAGGCAGTATTCCTGTCACCCTCAAGAAGCCAGTCAATCCGAGCCTTTTGTCTCCAAAAAATCTCCTCACGAAGCTCCCATTCCTCCACCAATTTCAAAGCTTGGGACTCAGCATGTCCAAGAGCCTCTGAAAATCCCAAATCCTGAATTTGGAGAGTAATAACAAGACAATCTTGCACTTCCCTTTTCTTAGCCCGAAGATTGCCAAAACATGACCTATTCCATCGCTTGAGATGATACTTGACATATTGCAACTTCTTAACAAAAGAATACATAGCTGTACCATACGCAGGGGCTCCATCCCGCCACCACTGAGCAACACGATCATACAAGGAAGAATCTTGAAGCCACATAAGCTGAAATTTAAAGGGAGGATTCTTTGGAATAGGAAAAGAAGAAGCATAAAACTTAATTGGCCAATGATGAGGCCGCGCAGTCAAGAATCTCAGAAGCAAATGACTAAGGCTGCCATGCCCAAAACTAGAAACGAAATCTATCCAGGCTGCTTAGAATATAAACCCAGCACTCGAGTCAATTATTCCAAGTGAATATTCCAACTAGGGGACAACATCAACAAAGCAAGAGGAGTCCACATTTGCTCAAAAGATTAGAAGCCGGGGACCAAGCCTGTCTGACCCCCTCTTTTCTCCTCCAAACCTGCTTACAAAATTAATCTCTAGCTAAGATCGAGGATGATGGGTGTACAAGACCTAACATACTTGATATGGGCCCATTTGGAGTTTACATGGATATCCATTGAGCATAAACATTAGTAGCCAAAATAGTCTCACCCGAGATTCAAAATAGAAAGCCCTGTGAGAAGCAGAGGAATGGCTAGAAATCCTGACAAAGGGCAATATACGTGGATCCTAGAAAGACACAGACCTCTAGAGTTTCCCCTAGAACCAATGCAGCGGCCGGAGACACAAATCTGAGGAGCATCTTTGAAGCATAGAAGTCCACCGAGCTTGAAGTGCCATTCCAAAATAGAAGCCACCGCAGAAATAGAGGAATGGCTAGAAATCCACCAGCAAGGACAACCTTACGTGGATCCTAGAAAAGGGCTAGACCTCCAGAGTTTCTCCTAGAACCAATACACTGACATTGACCAGAACACCAAATACGAGGAGCATACTGAAGCATGAAGTCCACTCGAAACTTAGTCTCCTAAACACAAAAAATATCTAGAGAATGAACCACAATCAAATCTTGAATAGCCTTTTGACGAGAGGTGCTATTCAACTCCCTTGTGTTCCATGAAAGAATAATCATGAGGAAGGTTGAGAGAAGTGGGCATCAATGGTCTGAACAGACCCAGATTCCACCAACAAATCCCCAATAGATTTAATCTTGTCCACGTCCTTCTTATGACCAACTTTAGAGGAATTGTCAAAATGACCCTTCTTGAGAGGGCGTTGTTGCACCTCCAGAACTAGAGACAAACCCCATCCTTTACCTAAAGTCAACACCTCCTTAGCTAAATCTGCTAATACAATATCATCCTGCAAACCTGCAGAGGCACCAAGAAGCCCAAAATTTCCCTACTCCAAAGCTGGAGAATTATCCTTAACAACAATTGTCTGCTCTAGCCCCGTATCAATACCAGTGGCCCTAGAAGAAATCTCACCAAGAATCCCCTCCTCTAAGGCCTGATTTTCCAAGACCTCAAAACGGTTGAACCCCTCATCACTCTACCTATCCTTATAGGCCCGCTTCTGACCCCTCCCTTTAGCCCTCGGCTTAACAGGAATAAAGCCATCCTTATCAGGCACACCCTCAGCCATAGGAGCCTCGCCTTTATCTCCCTTCTCCACCGAAGGCCCTGATGAAGGAGAAGAGACCCTAGCCACTTTGGGTGCCCGAGGACATTGGCACTGAAGGTGTCCATACTCATGACAAAAATGACATCGAAAAGGAAGGGACTCATAATCTAACTGTTGAACCCACGAGGCAGAGCCAAGACAAATTTCCAAAGAATCTAGCAAAGGATTATTTAAGTCAATTTCAACACAAATACGAGCATAAGAGAATACCTTTTTATCCAAAGTATTCTGAGCGATGGCAGTCGGCTTCCCCAACAAAGCAGCAATTTGGTGTGGAATATCCTCCCTCCAAAACTCCAACGGTAGTCATGGCAAACGAACCCAGACAGGAACCCGTGAAGGCAGATCCTTTTTCGCATTAAATCCTCCATGCCAGGGCTTCATGAACAAGCCAACATGATTGTAAAAATACAACCCTCCCTCAAAAACTCAATTACGACCCAAAATGCAAGAAAAATCCACCATGAATAGTCATTCGCAGCCACCAAAATATCAAAATCACCTTCAACTTGCCAGGACCAACAAATCCAGGACTCCAAAGCCGAAAGAGGGATAGGAATACCCAAGAACTTACAAATTAGAACATGTTGGCTCCAATAAGAAATATCCTCTTGTACCGATTCAAGAGAAATAACCAGGACTAGATGATCATGACTCTGCGGTAAACAACCATTTACTTTCTTCAGCTTAGAGCTCTCACCCACAAACGGGGAATCTGTCAACCATGCATGCATGTCCGTAGAAAAACCCTGAGACGACTTCACACCAGCAAGAACCAAGCTTTGGGAAGCCCCTGCCATTCCACCACACCCAACACCCAACACTAATTTCACCCAACACCAAACCCCACACGCTACCCCAACACCGTTTCCACCCTGATTTCACCCCTCCCCACAGACTTCTCCAGCACCAAACCCCTCCCCGCACACTTCTCCAGCACCAACCCTAGACGTTGCACACAACTCCCGCTTACGCTGAACAGAGAACAACAAGGAGTTGTGACCTGTTATAGGTCGCGGGCACCCATCGCCACTAGGAGATGCGCACCCATATTCTCCCTTCAACCAACTTAATTTGGTCAAAAAATATGAATTCAATTTTGGAAGACATGCCACGAGTTGTTTCAACTGGCATCCATGTTATCATATGATTTACATATGCTTATCAAACGGTATAAGATATAAGGAGTGTTCAATTCACCATTTACCCCACTCTTGAGGTCCTTTCAGGAAGAAGAGAAAACACTTTCACACAGATACAAACAACCATTGAATCGACTCTTGTAAGCCATTGTTAATTGAAGTTAAAATTATCCTACTATCTTTGGAAAAGTTGCAAAATATAACTAGGGGAGTGGGGCCAGTAGTCATGCGGGCTAACTCTGTGAGCATGTAGCAGTTGCATGGAATATTGTAGGACCTCCTTTTTTTTAAATGTGGATTGGCTTCTTATCTATTTATAACTAAGGTTTGGAGGTGTGGCTCATCACGCAACTTGCCACATTTACTAAGAAGTGTCCAAATTTTGACTTGAGGATTTGACTAAAACTTAATCATGGTACCTCTAGTAGTTAAACAAAAAAATATCATTTGTTGTTTGTAGAATATCATATTTTTATTTAAAATATAACTTATATGCAACCTAAATGGACCAAATACCTATTGGTAACCATAAATCTTCGTTATCTCTAATTTTTATATCCAACACAAATGGACCAATAGTTGAACACAAAAAACTATTTGTTGTTATAAAAAAAACATATTCTTATTTAAAACACAACTTATATCCAACAAAAATGGATCAATGGTTGAATATTAAAACTTTCTGACAATCCTTCACCTTTTATATTTGTGATAGGACAAACTATTAACATGAAATACCCCAATGCATATACATTGCTACCCCAATAGTTGTACACATAAGAATAATATTTTTTTCACTACGACAACAATATTTGTTTAAATGAGCATTTTATTTTATTAAATGAGCATCTTATTTTATAAATGAGCATCTTATTTTATAAATGACACACTTATAGTGGATAGTTATGATATTTTATTTGAGACAAAAAAATATTTATCACTTGTTAATGAATGTATTTATGTGTTTTTTTAATAACATTCATAGGTTCTAATGTGTTCAAGTATGGGTCCATCTTGACCAACATTTGGTTATTTTTTTATTTACATTTGTACTATTTATTTACAATATATATTATAAATATGTGGTAAGACTGAATATTATAAGCACAAGTGCTATAACAACAATTGGACCATGTACAACTCCTAACCCCTCTCTCCTATGTATGTTGTTTTAAGAACATTGTAATTTAAATTGTTATTAATGTAACATCAAAATAACCTCTATTTGGAGAAATTGTAAAATATGTATTGTTTTAGAAAGTGTTATAGTATAAGATGAGTTGTGTTTCTATATTAACAATTTTTGCACCAAGATGTGGGTTGCTATCAAAATTGTGTTGTGTGTTGGTTGATATTTCATAAGGAGGCCTAGCTTAGCTCCATTATCTTTACACCACAACCATTTGGATGAACTTTGAGGACTACTTTGATTCAAACTCTTGTTTCTTGGGACCTTGATTAGATTCCTTTTGGGTAGTTTCCACTTAATTAGATATTTTTAAATTTGAGAGATTTTTAATTGTGTGGGGAAAATTTTAATATTTTTCACAAGATGTTATTCTAGAATTATGCATACTTGGTTGTTATAAATTACATTGTACAATTTTCATAACTATTTTGTTTTTTCCTTACAAAGAGTAAGAAGACTTTTCCGGTTTATTTTTAAAAACGGTTACATTTTAATATTTCAAACAAGGGCTATGGAGTGGCACATAGTCTATGTATCTGTAATTTAGATAAAAATAAAATAAAAAAGTTTAATTTAATATTTAAATTTGTATATTTTGTTCATTTTTATTAAAGAGTAATTCAATGATTCTCGTTAATTTTGTATTTTTTTTTTTTTAATATTATATAAGTTGAATATTTGTATAATTTCAAAAAAAAATAAAAAAAATTAAGCGCTAAACACAATTTTATTTCTTTTATTTGACTTTTGCAACCTTCTTTGGTGTACTACATGATTTTGTTATTTGTGTTGGTTTCTTTGAAGCTTTTAATGCTATTAAACTTTACATAATTATTCATATTTGGAAACCACAAATGTCAAGGCTATTGCAAATTAAGAGTTTATGGGCAATTAAACAAGGTATACACTTAAAACCCACCAAGGAGTTTGAGAAACGTAAAGGCTATTGCAAATTAATCTAGTTTATGAATAATTAAACAAGGGATACAATTAAAACCCATAAGGAGTTTGAGAAAGTCCTTTTGCTTGATGAAGAATTGGGTTTTATTGGGATGGATGTAAACAAAGGGTCTAGTTCTTCATTAATGATTTTGAAACACCACTTGCAATATGAGAAGAGTTGAAAATTTTTCTTGGTCAAGTCAACTTATTTGGATCATTTCAATTAGATACAAACTATAGTTTTTCAAAGCTGAATGATTTTACCATTTGTGAGGACTAACTTGTGAAATTGAAGTATGTTTGAATGCAATTGCAAGAATGTAGCATGGATGAGGAAGATGGGCAATTGTTTCTTTTGATTTTGTCCAAGTTGAATGGTTTTATGGGATTTTTGTGTATCATGGATGCCTTAAGTATTGATTTCAATGTGTCCACCTTTGAAACCTTTTATGAGCATCTTGCCAAAGATTTAATAAAAACTTATACAAATTGAAACCATTATTTAGTTATGGACACATCATTTAAGGAAAGATTATCCAACCATGTAGTGAAATGAAATGACAAAACATAAATCAATGAAACAACAATAGTCTTTATTCATTCACAATCACAAATGAATTACAATCTACTGTAATGGGCTTCCAGCATACTAGGCCTCAACAATTTGATTAAAAAGGGGCGCAACTATGTGAGATTTGCATAATTTGAATGATATTACAATGAAGTGTGAAGTGTCGAGCTCCAAATCTTAACAACATGATTAACTGCCTTCTAATGATAATGATAAATGTTTATAGAACTTCTAATGTTGGGAGTGATATCAATTGGTTGCAATGAGGTGCAAAGCTCGATGCCAAGTGTAATGTGTAGTTGGCCAAATGCATGAATAATCTTTTGGAATGAATATGGTGATGATGGATCAATGGGCCTTGATGTGGTTCATACAATAAGTTCCCCTAGATAAAATGTATCTTGAAATGTGTGTCTTTGTAGCCACATGTTCAAAAAGTAGTTGCAAATTATTAATACTAAAATTGGATGTCTTTTTGTTATACTCAGCAGTAAGTCTAGAAGTGAATTATTCCTTTGGACTAATAAGAAATCTTGAAAATAGAATGTAATGTTGTAGGATCAATGTATAACATATACTCCCAACTGCAAGGTGATATGCAAGTGTGGTGAAATACGATAAGATCTATGGTGATTAATAATGAATAGAATGTGAATGAACACCTGTAAACAAACAAACACATTTCTTTTTGGGGTGATGCAAGATTGCTATTACACCTTGGGATGCTCTTGCATCAAGATATTTCTAGCTTCAAGAGACAAGTTTAATTTTAGAAGTAACAATTCACCGTCTAATGATTTGTTGGTTCTAAACTCCTTCTCCAAGATCCAACTTTAATTTTAGAAGTATTAATTCACCATCTAATGATCTCTTGGTTCTAAACCCTTCTCCAAATTAGTGTAAGTAGAAGAAAAATAAAACTCATTCCTTTTGCGGTAAGAATGCACCCCAAGTCTAGTTGTTGGGCAAAGGCAACAACTACTAAATAAGCAATCAAATAGAACAAGTATTATCTATCTAAGAATTCTTCCTTGGGTTCTAAGGATAAGAGAAAGCCTTCTTATCACATACCTTAATTGCATCTTCTATAGATGATTGGGTATTGGATTCAAGTGCATTTCATCATATGGCCAATTCTTAAAAGGTTCTCACATCTATTTTAATTTACAATACTTTAAAAATTGTAGTAACCCTTCACACATTGATTTCTTGTGATTAGACATAATTGAGATGCATGATCATTACCTTTTATTGTGTTGGACATTCCTCTTTTGGTGTCCATCACAATTTATTGATTCTTCCTTGTTGGTGACTCTTTTATATCATGTTTCTAGGATCTCTTTGCCATCACATTTACAAAATGAATTAACACAAAATGCTTTACTATTGCTTCCTTCATATCCCATTTTTGGAGTGGGAGGAATTTTTTCCATTTATTGAGCTTTTCATGGAACTTCCTAAGGGTAGACATGTTTAATATAGGTGGACCTTTTCAACATCCAACTTTTTTCTTCAATAGTTTGCAACTCTTTGGTGCATCTATTCATCATTTTATACCTCTAGAGGAGAAACAATACTTATTTTTTGGCATCTTCAATGCACCTATGATATGTTCCTTTTTGAGCATTGTTATGGGTGAAGTGAGATCTTCCTTCATTGATCTCATTGTATATGGGTACCTAATAAAGCCTTGTTGGGACATAGGGATATATTGTTATATTTCTACACATTTTGTTTGTTGATTATTATGATCATACTTGTGACATGTTCTCAAAGGATTTTCTCACATAAAATCTCCATATATGAACACATTCATGAAGAGAGGGCTTTGAGTTTTAAATAGTCAACGTGCATGAGAGCACAATAGCCTTTGGTTGGGTGGTAAGGCACTTATGCGATGCCCTATTTCCCCACATTTTACCAACAAAAATCTTGAATGTGGAAGGTCATGGACCATAAAATGATGATATTTGAATGATATATAGCCTTTAATCTAATTGCTAGAATACACAATGGACATTTAGTGTGGGATGCATGTATACCTGCCACCCTAGAATTCAAAAATTAAATCTCTAATGTAATCATTTTATGTTTGTTGTTATTTTTATTTGAATATTGTTAGTTATAGTGAATAATGAGAAGATTGTCAATTATAGTGAATAATGATGTTTCTAATTGGATTGTGGAAGATATAAAATGTTCATAGGTACTTAATGTATTATACTTGGAAATTTATATTTCCATATGAAAATCAAACAATATTTGTTAATTTTCAATTATTAAAGTATTATTTTAAAATCATTTTGTAATCTTTTTTTATTCTTGGAGTTGATTTATATATATTTTAAGTTGTGAACGTGTACCTTCTAGTGTTGATATTCTTAGATGGTTAAATGTTTTTAGTAGTGTAATAAGCTTAGTTGATTTGTTATCAAGTGTATTCACAACGCACATTATGTTACAATGTGAAAAATTGATCATATTTGTTAGTGTTTTGTATGGATGGGTCACCAAACCTATTTAATAATGTTGGAAGGATAACTTATTAGCCAAGGAAGAATAAGGGTGGCTCATCTTTGATGAGGTGATGAAGGTGAACACTACATGAAAACATTTTGTTGAGGCCATCAAGGAAGATTTTTTGTTCCAAGGATACATATGAAGAAAGGTACATCTAATAGAAACTACTACAATGGAAAAAGGGCTAGTTAGTACAAGATTGCATTAACACCTTCCATGCATTGTCTATAAAGCTTAATATTAACAACTTCTATAAACATTTGGTGGTCAAGAATGGTAATCACCTTCACTACTCTACCCATGAGTACAATTGTGTAGGCAATATCATTGCATATGAGTTCATATTGGGGTTATTCTATTCAAAATCTAGATAATATATGTCACTAGGTATTAGGGCTAGATATGGTAATTTTTTTTCTTAGGTATTAGGTGCAAGACAGTGAAAAGGGACCTAGATAGTGAAAAGAGGGGGTTTGGTATCGGGATGGAAAACTGGGTAAATAAAAAATAGAACTTGATATTTATCCCTCTTCTTTTAATACTTTTGGAGTGTGTATAATCACTCAAGTTCACCAAAACAAAAGGAAAAATAAAAGTTTCTAATGTATTAACCTAGGCTAATTAAATAAGCACAATCAACCTAGATTAGCTAATAATAAATGTGGTTGGAAGTTGAGGATGGTACATTGGATATCATGTTTCAGAAATTGAATAAGAGGAGGGTGGTACCTAGCTTTGTAATTGAAGAATGATACTAATGGATGAGATTCTAGATGTTATATTTTTTCAAACCTTGAGAATGATGTCTTTCTATTAGTGTATTTATCCAAGATTTTATGTTGGAACTTTTCCTTATCAAAGGAAAAGTTTGTGAGTCTATCATGATTGTGGATCTATACCTATGCTCCAAATTCATCTTTGTCATATGTAAGGTTTTGTTTTGCAAGTTCACTTGATGTACAGTTTTGTACTCCACCTTTTCTTGCAATTTGGAGACTAGTGATATTAATAAATACATTGTTAGATTAATTAGAACAAGCTTTTGGATTAAACTATGTCTTTTTTTTATTTGATGTTTTGGATCACACTCAATGATCCATCATTAGGAAGAGGAATATGTGGAATTGGAATGTAGATAAAGCCTTAAAAAGGGGGGAGGGGAAATGTGATGAGAAAGAAGAAGAATTAAAATCACAATAAAAAAAAATCCTCTTCTTGATGACTGATCACTAAGTGATCTGAAACGTCAAATAAAAAAATACACATTTTAATCCAAAAGCTTGTTCTAATTAACTTCACGGATTGTGGAAAACTCACAACTTTGCTAAATTGTCACACAATATAGCTATGGGGGCATTGTGCCTTGATCGAGCCCTTGACTTTGAAAAATAATAAGTGAACACCTAAGATGGAAATTCTTTATTGTTTATATTGTACTAAATCATTATGTATTGCTATTGATTACTCTCTAGAATGATCAAAACTTGATTGCTAGATGATTATAATGAATATATTGAATCCCTTTAAATATTAGCATATAAGGTCAAATAATGTCAAAAGTATGTTTAGTCAATTAGAAAGGTTTAATTGACTATAATTGAATTTTAAATTGGATAGAGATAAATTTGTCACGCAAAGTTGTATTTATAATGTAAATGATAAATAGTAATAGGTACATCGATATGTATTATAAATAAAATAATGCTTTTAGTGTGTTGCTATTGATTACTCTCTAGAATGATCAAAACTTGATTGCTAAATGATTATAACGTCAAATAATGATAGACTCGTGATTGTGGATTTGTACCTATGCTCCAAATTCATCTTGGGCATATGTAAAGTTTTGTTTCACAAGTTCGCTTGATGTATAGTTATGTACTCAACCTTTTCTTACAATTTGGAGACTAGTGATATTAATAAATATATTGTTAGGTTAATTAGAACAAGCTTTTGGATTAAATTGTGTATGTTTTTATTTGACATTTTAGATAACACTCAATGATC
>VDFB02290414.1:0-96029 GCA_007258455.2 Sequoia sempervirens | reverse complement strand
GGAGATGCGCACCCATATTCTCCCTTCAACCAACTGAATTTGGTCAAAAAATATGAATTCAATTTTAGAAAGACATGCCACGAGTTGTTTCAACTGGCATCCATGTTATCATATGATTTACATATGCTTACCAAACGGTATAAGATATAAGGAGTGTTCAATTCACCATTTACCCCACTCTTGAGGTCCCTTCAGGAAGAAGAGAAAACACTTTCACACAGATACAAACAACCATTGAATCAACTCTTGTAAGCCATTGTTAATTGAAGTTAAAATTATCCTACAATCTTTGGAAAAGTTGCAAAATATAACTAGGGGAGTGGGGCCAGTAGTCATGCGGGCTAACTCTGTGAGCATGTAGCAGTTGCATGGAATATTGTAGGACCTCCTCTTTTTTTAAATGTGGATTGACTTCTTATCTATTTATAACTAAGGTTTGGAGGTGTGGCTCATCATGCAACTTGCCACATCTACTAAGAAGTGTCCACATTTTGACTTGAGGATTTGACTGAAACTTAATCATGGTACCTCTAGTAGTTAAACAAAAAAATATCATTTGTTGTTTGTAGAATATCATATTTTTATTTAAAATATAACTTATATGCAACCTAAATGGACCAAATACCTATTGGTAACCATAAATCTTCGTTATCTCTAATTTTTATATCCAACACAAATGGACCAATAGTTGAACACAAAAAACTATTTGTTGTTATAAAAAAAACATATTCTTATTTAAAACACAACTTATATCCAACAAAAATGGATCAATGGTTGAATATTAAAACTTTCTGACAATCCTTCACCTTTTATATTTGTGATAGGACAAACTATTAACATGAAATACCCCAATGCATATACATTGCTACCCCAATAGTTGTACACATAAGAATAATATTTTTTTCACTACGACAACAATATTTGTTTAAATGAGCATTTTATTTTATTAAATGAGCATCTTATTTTATAAATGAGCATCTTATTTTATAAATGACACACTTATAGTGGATAGTTATGATATTTTATTTGAGACAAAAAAATATTTATCACTTGTTAATGAATGTATTTATGTGTTTTTTTAATAACATTCATAGGTTCTAATGTGTTCAAGTATGGGTCCATCTTTACCAACATTTGGTTATTTTTTTATTTACATTTGTACTATTTATTTACAATATATATTATAAATATGTGGTAAGACTGAATATTATAAGCACAAGTGCTATAACAACAATTGGACCATGTACAACTCCTAACCCCTCTCTCCTATGTATGTTGTTTTAAGAACATTGTAATTTAAATTGTTATTAATGTAACATCAAAATAACCTCTATTTGGAGAAATTGTAAAATATGTATTGTTTTAGAAAGTGTTATAGTATAAGATGAGTTGTGTTTCTATATTAACAATTTTTGCACCAAGATGTGGGTTGCTATCAAAATTGTGTTGTGTGTTGGTTGATATTTCATAAGGAGGCCTAGCTTAGCTCCATTATCTTTACACCACAACCATTTGGATGAACTTTGAGGACTACTTTGATTCAAACTCTTGTTTCTTGGGACCTTGATTAGATTCCTTTTGGGTAGTTTCCACTTAATTAGATATTTTTAAATTTGAGAGATTTTTAATTGTGTGGGGAAAATTTTAATATTTTTCACAAGATGTTATTCTAGAATTATGCATACTTGGTTGTTATAAATTACATTGTACAATTTTCATAACTATTTTGTTTTTTCCTTACAAAGAGTAAGAAGACTTTTCCGGTTTATTTTTAAAAACGGTTACATTTTAATATTTCAAACAAGGGCTATGGAGTGGCACATAGTCTATGTATCTGTAATTTAGATAAAAATAAAATAAAAAAGTTTAATTTAATATTTAAATTTGTATATTTTGTTCATTTTTATTAAAGAGTAATTCAATGATTCTCGTTAATTTTGTATTTTTTTTTTTTTAATATTATATAAGTTGAATATTTGTATAATTTCAAAAAAAAATAAAAAAAATTAAGCGCTAAACACAATTTTATTTCTTTTATTTGACTTTTGCAACCTTCTTTGGTGTACTACATGATTTTGTTATTTGTGTTGGTTTCTTTGAAGCTTTTAATGCTATTAAACTTTACATAATTATTCATATTTGGAAACCACAAATGTCAAGGCTATTGCAAATTAAGAGTTTATGGGCAATTAAACAAGGTATACACTTAAAACCCACCAAGGAGTTTGAGAAACGTAAAGGCTATTGCAAATTAATCTAGTTTATGAATAATTAAACAAGGGATACAATTAAAACCCATAAGGAGTTTGAGAAAGTCCTTTTGCTTGATGAAGAATTGGGTTTTATTGGGATGGATGTAAACAAAGGGTCTAGTTCTTCATTAATGATTTTGAAACACCACTTGCAATATGAGAAGAGTTGAAAATTTTTCTTGGTCAAGTCAACTTATTTGGATCATTTCAATTAGATACAAACTATAGTTTTTCAAAGCTGAATGATTTTACCATTTGTGAGGACTAACTTGTGAAATTGAAGTATGTTTGAATGCAATTGCAAGAATGTAGCATGGATGAGGAAGATGGGCAATTGTTTCTTTTGATTTTGTCCAAGTCGAATGGTTTTATGGGATTTTTGTGTATCATGGATGCCTTAAGTATTGATTTCAATGTGTCCACCTTTGAAACCTTTTATGAGCATCTTGCAAAGATTTAATAAAAACTTATACAAATTGAAACCATTATTTAGTTATGGACACATCATTTAAGGAAAGATTATCCAACCATGTAGTGAAATGAAATGACAAAACATAAATCAATGAAACAACAATAGTCTGTATTCATTCATAATCACAAATGAATTACAATCTACTGTAATGGGCTTCCAGCATACTAGGCCTCAACAATTTGATTAAAAAGGGGCGCAACTATGTGATATTTGCATAATTTGAATGATATTACAATGAAGTGTGAAGTGTCGAGCTCCAAATCTTAACAACATGATTAACTGCCTTCTAATGATAATGATAAATGTTTATAGAACTTCTAATGTTGGGAGTGATATCAATTGGTTGCAATGAGGTGCAAAGCTTGATGCCAAGTGTAATGTGTAGTTGGCCAAATGCATGAATAATCTTTTGGAATGAATATGGTGATGATGGATCAATGGGCCTTGATGTGGTTCATACAATAAGTTCCCCTAGATAAAATGTATCTTGAAATGTGTGTCTTTGTAGCCACATGTTCAAAAAGTAGTTGCAAATTATTAATACTAAAATTGGATGTCTTTCTGTTATACTCAGCAGTAAGTCTAGAAGTGAATTATTCCTTTGGACTAATAAGAAATCTTGAAAATAGAATGTAATTTTGCAGGATCAATGTATAACATATACTCCCAATTGCAAGGTGATATGCAAGTGTGGTGAAATACGATAAGATCTATGGTGATTAATAATGAATAGAATGTGAATGAACACCTGTAAACAAACAAACATATTTCTTTTTGGGGTGATGCAAGATTGCTATTACACCTTGGGATGCTCTTGCATCAAGATATTTCTAGCTTCAAGAGACAAGTTTAATTTTAGAAGTAACAATTCACCGTCTAATGATTTGTTGGTTCTAAACTCCTTCTCCAAGATCCAACTTTAATTTTAGAAGTATTAATTCACCATCTAATGATCTCTTGGTTCTAAACCCTTCTCCAAATTAGTGTAAGTAGAAGAAAAATAAAACTCATTCCTTTTGCGGTAAGAATGCACCCCAAGTCTAGTTGTTGGGCAAAGGCAACAACTACTAAATAAGCAATCAAATAGAACAAGTATTATCTATCTAAGAATTCTTCCTTGGGTTCTAAGGATAAGAGAAAGCCTTCTTATCACATACCTTAATTGCATCTTCTATAGATGATTGGGTATTGGATTCAAGTGCATTTCATCATATGGCCAATTCTTAAAAGGTTCTCACATCTATTTTAATTTACAATACTTTAAAAATTGTAGTAGCCCTTCACACATTGATTTCTTGTGATTAGACATAATTGAGATGCATGATCATTACCTTTTATTGTGTTGGACATTCCTCTTTTGCTGTCCATCACAATTTATTGATTCTTCCTTGTTGGTGACTCTTTTATATCATGTTTCTAGGATCTCTTTGCCATCACATTTACAAAATGAATTAACACAAAATGCTTTACTATTGCTTCCTTCATATCCCATTTTTGGAGTGGGAGGAATTTTTTCCATTTATTGAGCTTTTCATGGAACTTCCTAAGGGTAGACATGTTTAATATAGGTGGACCTTTTCAACGTCCAACTTTTTTATTCAATAGTTTGCAACTCTTTGGTGCATCTATTCATCATTTTATACCTCTAGAGGAGAAACAATACTTATTTTTTGGCATCTTCAATGCACCTATGATATGTTCCTTTTTGAGCATTGTTATGGGTGAAGTGAGATCTTCCTTCATTGATCTCATTGTATATGGGTACCTAATAAAGCCTTGTTGGGACATAGGGATATATTGTTATATTTCTACACATTTTGTTTGTTGATTATTATGATCATACTTGTGACATGTTCTCAAAGGATTTTCTCACATAAAATCTCCATATATGAACACATTCATGAAGAGAGGGCTTTGAGTTTTAAATAGTCAACGTGCATGAGAGCACAATAGCCTTTGGTTGGGTGGTAAGGCACTTATGCGATGCCCTATTTCCCCACATTTTACCAACAAAAATCTTGAATGTGGAAGGTCATGGACCATAAAATGATGATATTTGAATGATATATAGCCTTTAATCTAATTGCTAGAATACACAATGGACATTTAGTGTGGGATGCATGTATACCTGCCACCCTAGAATTCAAAAATTAAATCTCTAATGTAATCATTTTATGTTTGTTGTAATTTTTATTTGAATATTGTTAGTTATAGTGAATAATGAGAAGATTGTCAATTATAGTGAATAATGATGTTTCTAATTGGATTGTGGAAGATATAAAATGTTCATAGGTACTTAATGTATTATACTTGGAAATTTATATTTCCATATGAAAATCAAACAATATTTGTTAATTTTCAATTATTAAAGTATTATTTTAAAATCATTTTGTAATATTTTTTTATTCTTGGAGTTGATTTATATATATTTTAAGTTGTGAACGTGTACCTTCTAGTGTTGATATTCTTAAATGGTTAAATGTTTTTAGTAGTGTAATAAGCTTAGTTGATTTGTTATCAAGTGTATTCACAACGCACATTATGTTACAATGTGAAAAATTGACCATATTTGTTAGTGTTTTGTATGGATGGGTCACCAAACCTATTTAATAATGTTGGAAGGATAACTTATTAGCCAAGGAAGAATAAGGGTGGCTCATCTTTGATGAGGTGATGAAGGTGAACACTACATGAAAACATTTTGTTGAGGCCATCAAGGAAGATTTTTTGTTCCAAGGATACATATGAAGAAAGGTACATCTAATAGAAACTACTACAATGGAAAAAGGGCTAGTTAGTACAAGATTGCATTAACACCTTCCATGCATTGTCTATAAAGCTTAATATTAACAACTTCTATAAACATTTGGTGGTCAAGAATGGTAATCACCTTCACTACTCTACCCATGAGTACAATTGTGTAGGCAATATCATTGCATATGAGTTCATATTGGGGTTATTCTATTCAAAATCTAGATAATATATGTCACTAGGTATTAGGGCTAGATATGGTAATTTTTTTTCTTAGGTATTAGGTGCAAGACAGTGAAAAGGGACCTAGATAGTGAAAAGAGGGGGTTTGGTATCGGGATGGAAAACTGGGTAAATAAAAAATAGAACTTGATATTTATCCCTCTTCTTTTAATACTTTTGGAGTGTGTATAATCACTCAAGTTCACCAAAACAAAAGGAAAAATAAAAGTTTCTAATGTATTAACCTAGGCTAATTAAATAAGCACAATCAACCTAGATTAGCTAATAATAAATGTGGTTGGAAGTTGAGGATGGTACATTGGATATCATGTTTCAGAAATTGAATAAGAGGAGGGTGGTACCTAGCTTTGTAATTGAAGAATGATACTAATGGATGAGATTCTAGATGTTATATTTTTTCAGACCTTGAGAATGATGTCTTTCTATTAGTGTATTTATCCAAGATTTTATGTTGGAACTTTTCCTTATCAAAGGAAAAGTTTGTGAGTCTATCATGATTGTGGATCTATACCTATGCTCCAAATTCATCTTTGTCATATGTAAGGTTTTGTTTTGCAAGTTCACTTGATGTACAGTTTTGTACTCCACCTTTTCTTGCAATTTGGAGACTAGTGATATTAATAAATACATTGTTAGATTAATTAGAACAAGCTTTTGGATTAAACTATGTCTTTTTTTTATTTGATGTTTTGGATCACACTCAATGATCCATCATTAGGAAGAGGAATATGTGGAATTGGAATGTAGATAAAGCCTTAAAAAGTGGGGAGGGGAAATGTGATGAGAAAGAAGAAGAATTAAAATCACAATAAAAAAAAATCCTCTTCTTGATGACTGATTACTAAGTGATCTGAAACGTCAAATAAAAAAATACACATTTTTATCTAAAAGCTTGTTCTAATTAACTTCACGGATTGTGGAAAACTCGCAACTTTGCTAAATTGTCACACAATATAGCTATGGGGGCATTGTGCCTTGATCGAGCCCTTGACTTTGAAAAATAATAAGTGAACACCTAAGATGGAAACTCTTTATTGTTTATATTGTACTAAATCATTATGTATTGCTATTGATTACTCTCTAGAATGATCAAAACTTGATTGCTAGATGATTATAATGAATATATTGAATCCCTTTAAATATTAGCATATAAGGTCAAATAATGTCAAAAGTATGTTTAGTCAATTAGAAAGGTTTAATTGACTATAATTGAATTTTAAATTGGATAGAGATAAATTTGTCACTCAAAGTTGTATTTATAATGTAAATGATAAATAGTAATAGGTACATTGATATGTATTATAAATAAAATAATGCTTTTAGTGTGTTGCTATTGATTACTCTCTAGAATGATCAAAACTTGATTGCTAAATGATTATAACGTCAAATAATGATAGACTCGTGATTGTGGATTTGTACCTATGCTCCAAATTCATCTTGGGCATATGTAAAGTTTTGTTTCACAAGTTCGCTTGATGTATAGTTATGTACTCAACCTTTTCTTACAATTTGGAGACTAGTGATATTAATAAATATCTTGTTAGGTTAATTAGAACAAGCTTTTGGATTAAATTGTGTATGTTTTTATTTGACATTTTAGATAACACTCAATGATCCATCATCAAGAAGAGGAATATGTAGAGTTGAAGTGTAGATAAAGCCTAAAAAAGGGGAGGGAAAATGAGATGAGAGAGAAAAAGAATTAAAAGTCACAATAAAAATAAAATATTCCTCTTCTTAATGATGGATCACTGAGTTTGATATGAAACGTTGAATGGAAAATATACACAATTTAATCCAAAAGATTGTTCTAATTAATTTCATGGACCATGGAAAACTCATATCAACATTGTTAAGTTGTCATACATCGAAACTATGGGGGCATTGTGCCTTGATCAAGCCTTTGACATTAAAAAACAATAAGCAAGCACCTAAGATGAAAATTCCTTATTGTTTTTATTGCACTAAATCATTATGTGTTGTTATTGATTACTCTCTAGAATGATCAAAACTTGATTGCTAAATGATTATAACAATATATTGAATCTCTTTAAATATTAGCATATAACATCAAATCATGTCAAATGTATTCAGTCAACTAAAAAATTTAATTGACTAGAATTGAATTTTCAATTTGAACAGAAATAATTTGAAAAGTTGTACTTATGAACTTATAATGTAAATGACTAAATAGAAATAAGTACATTGATTAATGCTTAATTTAATTGACTAGAATTGAATTTTCAATTGGACAGAAATAATTTGAAAAGTTGTACTTATGAACTTATAATGTAAATGACTAAATAGAAATAAGTACATTGATTAATGCTTTAAAGTATTAGCCTGCCGAGAAGAACGCATAACCATGAGTTGGCAACCTCACAAAACATGGACATATAAGAAAAGAGCATTTCACAGTCCTCCAGGCTTTTCACCATGAGTCTGCAACCTACTCTTATTTATTTAGTCTTACAGTCTTTTCCAAACGTTTACAGCCAGGGGGAACAACAGTCAAGTTAGTGCGGATGTATTACTGAGGACTGCTGTAGCTGATTAACATGGCCCTTTAAATCGAGTCCTTTGCTGAAAAACTTGTGCAAATATTCTTTCCAAGATGACCCTTCATAAACAGGAGGATTCTCTTTGTCAATCAATTCTTTGAGAGGTGAGATAATCACTTCATCAGGTGGTGGAGTACAAAACAGGGCCCATGACATCCTTGCTCTATCCTTGTGAACTAAACTCCTGTGCTCGATGCTCTTGTATTTTCCATTGCTTACTATCTGCACATTCAACCAAATAAATTTACCCTTGTACTTTTTATGATCGGGTATCTTTTTAGATTTAATAGTAATCTTCATACAAAAAGAGTTCGAAATAAACCAATATCTATGTAATCTAAATGCAAATCTGGGTACCTCCAGAGCATCAGCAATATTAACAATGAGGGCGTCTGGGGCACTTTGAACATCAAGCCAATTTCCATCCTTTCGGATTTGCAGGCCTGGGGTTTCATCATGCAGAAGAAACGTAAGATCATTGGGATCAGAGTGAGGAGAGAGTCCGAGTACCAACTCCGGCTGAGGGCATGATGGATAATAGTTAAGCCTGAAGTGAATTTCTTTCTTGTTTCCACCCACTGCCTCGTTCAATGAATTTTCATCCTCCAATCCCAATCCTCTGCTCAGCGCCTGCATCAACACTTCCCACAATTTGTATATCTCCCGCGCATATTCATCCATAACCTCCTGCAAATAACAAAAAAATCCCCATCAGAATATCTTACACATAATAAACCTTAAACAAAAACGACGTTTGAAGAGAAGCAAACAGTATACATGAAATCAGAAGGCTGTTTGCGCCATTTGGACATATCCCTCCTGTCAGGAGGCCAGGAAACGTTATAAAAATAATCTCCCCAGTCCAATTTAGCATCTGGAGAGTATCCTAGTTTGCTTCCATAGCCAATAGGGCTCCCAGCTTGGTCGTTTTTACGTACTTCCTTTTCATCAAGTGGAAGATCGAAAAAGGCCTTGGCTACGGCTTGTACGCGAGAAATGAGAGATTGTGGGATTCCATGATTGACGATCTGAAAGAATCCCCATTTTTGTGCAGCGCTTGAGATTGCTGCAATGGTCTCCTGCTGTAGATGCGGGGCGCCCAAGCCGTGCCAATCAATGACAGGAACCTGCGTGTCGTGTGGCTTGGAGGCCTCCGGATCAGCTCTCACATACTCCTGGGGAACCGTTTCGATTCCACTCTCTGATAACGTCTGAACTTTTGATAAGCTACCCGGCTTATCCATTATCTATGCAGTGCTCACAAATTCAAACACAATGACATTAAGTAGGGAAAACCAGAAGAGAACACACGAAGTACGAACGGTGGAGATAATACTCCGAATGAGTCGGTGTTTTTGGTGGGGGGCGCAGATATTTGCCGTCCATTCATTCATGGTGAATGCTACGGATGTAGGTGTTGTAGGGCCGATGGAATCGGAACCAGAGGTAAGTGTTATAGGTTAGGGTGGGGTCCCATGGGCTGGAGGGTCTATTTTTAAGGAAAAGGTGGTTTCATGGATTGATAAAAAAAATTGCTACAGGGTTATTTGGAATCTTTTCTTGAAGAATAGCAGCTCCTACCTTTTAGGACTGCAGATTTAAGGGTTGAAAATGGGGTGGGGCTGGAGATTGCTCCTACAGTTTAGCAATTTTATTTGCCATATGTAAATCATCTCAACTTTTAAGCTTCCTTACTGCATGGTCCCATGAGGGGGCTTGGGCTTCTATTTCTATGGAGGAGGAGGTCCCATGGGAAAAAAGAAATTGTGCTACGGGATTAATTGGAATCTTTTCCAGAAAAATAGGAGCCCCTACAGTATAGGAATGAATATTTCAGTTGGTGAAATTGGGGTGGGGCTAGAAATTGCCCCTACAGCTTAGGATTTTTTTATGCCACTTGTCTCTCATCTAAAATTTTCAATTGTTATTGGAAAATAAAAATGAGAGAATTCTTATTTATTTATTATTTTTGATCAAAGCACTACAGTTCATTCCTTAAATTTTGGAGTATAAAATTTTAAGCAGAATTGCAAGATAAATCCATGGGACCAAGAACTTTAAAATATTCCTAAAAAAGCTAAGCAGCATACGCTGAGTTTTTTAAGGAAGCCCCCCTCCATGGGACCGTACCCTTAAATTCCAAAACTTAAATTTTAAGCTGAACTCCACAGTAAATAAGTTGATGAGACCACCAGCTTCTTTAAAATCTGGAGCTTAATATTTTAAGTTGAATTGCTCTACTAAGTTCATGGGGTCACCACCTTTAAAAACTTCCTAAAATTTCTCAGCAGCACCCATTGAAAGTTTTCAGGAAACCCCCCTCCATGGGACCCGACCCTTAGTCAATTGAAATCTCGGGTTAGCGGCTATCCAGCCCGGGAAGGCACTGTCTACGGAGGCTACAAAATACACCGCACGGTAGCCGTATCGGTCAGAAGCAGAAATCGAAGCCCCGTATTTGTCAGAGTTGCTCAGGGAGCTTTTTCACGGTTTCAATACTTTAAAAAAAATCTAAGTTACTTAATCTCTTTTATACCGTACTAATATAGATTTATATTTTCATAATATATTATTATTATATATTATATAAAATATAATATAAATATATTATTTTTATAATATTTTCTAATATATATTTTATATTATATATAAAAACGAGGAGTTTATATATAATGTTTAATATAATATACTTATATTATTTTTTAATATATATTTTATATTATATATTAAAAGAGGGTTTTTTTTTTTTTGATACGCAAGGTTTATATTTTATATTAAAATATTGAAAGAAAATACAATTCGATGCAGGAAAAGCCACCGAGCTACCATAGAAAACTAAACCCTACCACCCCTGGGAACGCACCAGAACCAACGCAAAAATGGTAGTCACTCCGCCCACCACAAAACCCAACACCCAAACTATAACCTTAGGACAGTAAAATTCATACACAGAGGTCGAGCCTCAAATGAATCCGTTTGATTTTGCAAATGTAGAAAAATATTCTACCCATTCCAAGCCCTCCTCCGCTACCAACCCTATCTTTCGTTTCAAATATTCAACCGCCATTGCCGAGATCATCTTGTGCCTCATGAGCTCAGTCCCCTTCAAGTCTAAGAGAAAGGGATAGACCTTCACTACTTTGTTCATCTTCCACAGGAGCTCCAAATCAGAGGGACATGGAATCCCTTTGCCCACAAAGGCTGCTTTCAATGACTTCTCCAGACCTCCTAACAGGTCACCACGGAATAAATTCACCATCAATTCCCTTCCCTCCACCTTGGTCACTTCCACGTCCAAAATAGCAGCCAAGAACCGTGAAGATATGTAGGCATTATCCCTCGTGAACTCCTTTCTAGCCAGGTGTCCCTTTCCTAAAACCATTTTAACCGCTACCATGACCAAAGGATCATCCACAAGCATAATTCATTTAAGCCTTTGGTCTGTGATCTCCATGAATGCTATTTGCCTCTCCGTCGCCACCAACAAAACAAGGGTGTCCGTGCCGAAACATTCCAACCCCTCCACGGAGACTGAAATGATGAATTTTGATATGTTCACCATCGCCATTAGTTGTACCCTAGCCGAAAGCACCCTACACAGAAACAACCAACAAGAAAAAATTTGAAAAGCATACGAAAGAATTGCCATCATCCAACAACATTAAAAGGCCCGCAAACATCAAAGTCGATCCTTCACACACGAGCCAGGAATAATGATGATGCAAGGCTATATGTCCTTGCATGTAGATTTTGTCCTTCAAACACAAGCCTTAACTCGAACAACACCTCGTAATAAACATCCTTTGCCACCCGGCCGATTTACATGATCTATTATGAACTTCGTACCCTACGTGCCTCTCTATTTGACATGGCCATCATAATTCACTAAGACAGCGGTCACCTCCAGGACTCACTCCACTTTGAACGGGCTCCAATCCCACATGAAACCTTCCGCCAACGTCCCCCTTTCACTGATGCCTTGGGTTATCACAAGAAATTAGAAGAAGGTGATGTGGCCATGCCACGTTTCTGCCAACCTTCACTCCCCTGCCAACACCCTAGTATCATCTCTCACTGCCCGCAAATGATTCACCTTGGCTTTCTATCGAGCACTTGGGTGAAAAGGAGGAACGTGAGGGGGGGGGGCCGCCTACCACCCACATATTAAAAGAGATTTTTTATATATAATATAAATTATATAGTAAAAATAATATAAAAATATTATATTATATTTATATAATATATAATAAAATATATTAATATAATATAATATAATATACACTTTTATTATAATATTTTTACTAGAATATCTAATAAAGATGTATACTAAATATAAATATAATATTTTTATTAAAATATATAATAAAAATTAATATTATATTATGTTTATATAATATGTAATAAAATATAATTTTTATTATATATTATATAAATATAATATAATATTTTTATATTATTTTTAATATATAATTTATATTATATATAGAAACCCTCTTTTAATATGTAATATAAAATATATATTAAAAAATAATATAAATATATTATATTAAACATTATATATAAAAGCCCTCGTTTTTATACATAATATAAAATATATATTAGAAAATAATATATAATAATAATATATTATGAAAATATAAATCTATATTATTACGGTATAAAAGAGATTAAGTAACTTAGATTTTTTTTAAAGTATTGAAACTATGAAAAAGCTCCTTGACAACACTGACAAATACAGGCTTCGGCTTCTGCTTCTGAGCTACCGTGTGGCATATTTTGTAGCCTCCATAGACTATGTCGCCCGAGAAAGGCTATCCAGCCCCCAAAATGACATGGGTCATTGGATGCCTATCCCTATAGCCCCTGCATACTCTGACCGTGTGCTGCAGACAGTCGTATTTGTTAGTTGTTTTTGGTTTAAGTGCCCAATATATATTTTTACACCCACCGCTATTGGTCAGGCTATGCAGCCTACAAAAACAACTGACAAATACGGTTGTCTACAACACACAGTGAGAGTATGCAGGGGTTGTAGGTATAGGCATCCGATGACCCATGTCTTTTTGGGGCTGGATAGCCTTTCTCGTCCTTTTGAGGGCTGGATAGCCTTTGCCATCCAACCCCACCAGGAATGCATGGCACTGTCTATGGAGGTGACAAAATGCACCACATAAATCCATGCCCAAATCCTTATCCTATCAGGTTTGTATTTGTCAGCAATTGTATTTATAACAAAAGCCCTGATGTGTTTGTTAGGAGATTGGCAATATTATTTTTTTAATATTTTCTTTTCAAACATAAAAAAATACTCTAAATTAAACGTTTTCATATGATTTATATTTTCATAATATATTTTTATGATATATTATATATTATATAAATATAATATAAAATATATATTAAAAAATAATATAAATATATTATTTTTATATGATTTTTAATATATATTTTATATTATATAAAAATAAGGGCTTTTATATATAATATAAAATATATATTAAGAAATAATATAAAAATATTATATTAAAATTTATATTATATTTATATATTATTTTTCAATATATATTTTATATTATGTATAAAAAGAGGGTTTTTATATATAATATAAAATATATATTAAAAATTATATTATATTTGTGGGCAGATGGGTGGGCTCCTCCCCCCTCGCCCCACACACAAACAATGGATGTCTAAATGGCCGGGTGGTGGGGCGTGGGATGGACGCGTGGTATTTGGGTCGGGCGGTGATAACCACACCAACATACCAAATTTAGCAGTATGCGAATGGCATTGGTAGGTTTATTCGGCCGCCTCTTTGCTCGGTTAAATTGAAGGGGTCTAGTAGAATGATGGGCTCAAGTTTCACGAAGTCGGCCGGGGGACACGTAGTGCACGATCTACCTTACTCTATGTGCGGACGTGCCGTGTGATAAGCTCCATAAATTGCATTGATTACAGGTCTGCGGGGGAGGAATTTCATTTCATGCGAAGGACAGATTTGCAAAGCTCCTAATCTTTATCCGTATCCGATGACTGACGGTTCATTATTGAGCTTTCATGTTAAATTTAGGAAGCCCTCTCCTAAATTTCGGTTCGGCTCCTTGGTTTCTGCTTTTATGTTTTTGTTGCAGGGTGATCCGGGCGCATTTTCGGCAATGGCGAGGCTGGCGAAATCGAAGTTCACCATCATCATTTCGGTGGAAGGTCTTGATTCCTTCGAGGTCGATACTCCTGTTTCGCTTGTGGCAACGGAAAGGCAAATTGCCTTTCGGGAAGTAACGGACTAGCGTCTCAAACGAATATTGCTTGAAGATGATCCGGCGACGGTAGCTGCAGTGAAAATGGTCCTTGGAAAGGAACATTTAGAGCGTAAAGAATTTCCAAGGGATAATACTCAAATTTCTTCCAGGTTTCTTGCGGCGCTCATGGACATTGCCACCCCGAAACCCTTGGCCAAGGAATTGATGGTGCGACTGTTTCGGAAGGACTTGCTCGGGGGCATCGATACTTCTCTGAAGGCAGCCCTCTTGGGTAAGGGCATACCACGCCCGGCGGACCTGGCAACCATGTGGGATTCGGATGATGCTATCAAAATTTACCCCTTTCTTCTGGATCTTAAAGGCTCTGAATTGTCTCGGCATCGCACACTGGCGGAAATGGCAGTGGAGTTTCTGAAGAAAAGAGTGAAGCTAGTGCCAGCGGAGGGTATGGACTGGGTGGAAGGCTTTATATGCTTTGCAGAGGTAAATGGTTTCTGGGTTTAAGGGGGGAAGGGTAAGTGTTCGTCTGGTATGTCTGTTAATGTATTGATAGTCGTGGTTTCTTCGAACTGGAGCTTAGTTTTTTGCAAATTTGTAATCTTTGAGGAAGCAAGTCTCTGTTTTTGCTCGGTGCTTCCATTATGGAAATGGGTCGAACTCTGTCCTGTTAATTTTTTGACTGTTTGAAGCTCATCGATGGAATTTCCTGCAATGCAGACGCATGTATATTTTTCTGAATATATAAAATCATCACCTTACGTATCAAAAAAAAAAAAAAATTATATTATATTTGTATAATATATAATAAAAATGTATAATATATTTATATAATATAATAAAAATGTATATATATATAATATATATAATATAATATAATTTTTATATATTTTTAATATAATATTTGTATATTATATAAACCCCTACACGAAATTTTCAATACTACTTTTTTAATATTTTCCTTTCAAACACCATTAAAATAATATTAAAATATAAAATTAAAAAATATATATATATATATTAAAATATATATATATATATTAAAATATATATATATATATATTAAAATATATAATAAAAATATTATATTAAAAATTATATTATATAAATACATTTTTATTATATTATATAAATATAATATAATTTTTCCCCCTCGCCCCTCACATAGGCACTGGGTGTCTAGGTGGACGTGAGGTGGCGGACGGGATGGACGGGTGGCATTCGGGATTGGCTTGCATTAGTCATATCAACTTCTAAATTTAGCGAAATTCGGATGCTCATTGCTTGGTTAATCGGCTACTCTTTAGATCGAAACTTATGGAGTAGGTTTAGAGGCATGCTGGGCTCAATGATCACGGCGCTGCCTGAATGACACGTCGCGCACGGCCTCCCTTGTTCTGTTCGCGGAAGTGCCGAGTGGAAATTACCATTAATTGCATTGATCACAGTTCTTAGTTGAAGGGACGGGGGCTGTATTTCTACTCATGCTAAGGACAGTTTTGCATCGCCATTATTCTGTTTCCATATACGATGCCTGATGGATCATTATTCAGGTTTTATATTAAACTCATGAAGCCCGTTCCCAAATATGGGCTCGGTTCTTTGGTTTTTGCCTTTGTGTTTATGTTGCAGGGTGCACCGGGCAAATCCCTGACAATGGAGAGATAGTCGAAGTCGAAGTTCACCATTCTCATCTTGGCGGAAGGTCTTGAATCCTTCGGTGTTGATACTCCTGTCTCTTTAATGGCAACGGAAAGGCAAATTTCCTTTTGTGAGGTAATGGACCAACGTCTAAAGCGCATCTTGCTCGAGGATGATCTGGCGTCGGTTGCAGCTGTGAAGATGGTCCTTGGTAAAGGACATTTAGAACGGAAAGAATTCGCCCGCGACAATGCCCAAATTTCATCCAGGTTTCTCGCCACGCTCTTGGATCTTGCTACCCCGAAGACAATGGCTATGGAATTGATGGTGCGAATGTTTCGGAAAGATTTGCTTGGTGGCCTCGAAATGACTTTGAAAGCGGCTCTCACTGGTAAGGGTATCCCGCGCCCTGCAGACCTTGCTTCTATATGGGAATCGGATGAAGCGGTCAAGGTTTATCCTTTTCTTCTGGACCTCAAAGGACCCGAATTATCTCGGCACCGTAAGCTTGCAGAAGTGGCAGTGGAGTTTCTGAAGCAAAAAGTGAAGTTAGTGCCGGTGGAGGGAACAGACTGGGTGGAAGGTTTCATTTGTTTTGCAGAGGTAAATGGTTTCTGGTGAATTAGTGGGGTATGGGTTGTTGCCTGTCTGGTTTTTTGCTTGCTCTTGTCTTGGTACTCACTGTATCTTCAAACTTGTGATAAGGTTTTTTGTGACTGCCGTGGAAGTTAGACCTAAGTTTATATCCTTTGTTTAGTTGCTTCCTATATGGAACTGGACAGAACTCTTCCTTGATAGTTTTTTTGACTGTCTGATGGTCATCAATGAAATATTTCTTTTAATATATATAAAATCATCACCTTACGGATCAAAAAAATATATATATATAATATAATTTTTAATATATATTTTATATTATATATAAAAACCCTCTTTTTATATATAATATAAAATATATATTAAAAAATAATATATAAATATAATATAATTTTTAATATAATATTTTTTATATTATTTCTTAATATATATTTTATATTATATAATTTATATTATATATAAAAGCTCTCGTTTTTATATAATATATAATAAAAATATATTATGAAAATATAAATAGTATGGAAAAGTTTAACTTTGAGTTTTTTTTATGTTTGAAAAGAAAATATTAAAAAAATAATATTGCCAATCTCCACAAACACGGGGCACGGATTTGGGCACGGATTTATGGGGTGCATTTTGTCACCCCCATAGCTAGAATGCATCGGGGCATGAACGCATGGTGTCATAGCCATAACTGTTTTGAAATTCAATTTTGAACTTTCTCCTGGTACATAGTATTTTGTGTAGTGTACAATTTTTTTTTTTACTTTTACCTGTATTGTATTGTGTGACTTAGTTTTATAGATTTTGATTTTTAACTTAATTAGTTTTTAATTATTTTCATTGTTATTTGTGTTTTGTGTTTTATTATAAAAATAATAATTATTGAAAAATATAATAATTCTTTAATTTATAATAAAATAGATAATATTTAAAATAATTTAATAATTGAACAAATAATAAAAGTGTTTTTTCTTATCTATCTATTATCTAAGTGTTTTTTCATTGCCTTGTTATTTAGTAATCTTTGTTGCTTTTCTCCTAGTATCCCTGATTACCTTTTATTATAATGTAATCTAGATCAAGTTTTTAATATTTGTATCTCTTTATTTTTAATTTTTAATTAATCTTATGATGTAATTTTTTAACTATTTGTTCAACTCAACCCTTTATTTTTTTCTTCCATTAATAAATAACTTAGAATATCTTTCGCATTTGATATCATTTCAATATAAATTAATATTTTAAAATTATAATAAATTATGAAAATAGGCTATGGGAAGACATAGTCTTAAACAAACCTATTTGCAATTGATAACATTAAAAGAAATTAGACTATGGTAAGCCACAGTCTTTAAATAATGAGAGAATGGGAAAGTAAATACCTTTTGCAATTGTTAATACTTTAAATAAATTAATATTTCAAAATTATAATAAAATAAAATTAAGATAGACTATGGGAAGACATAGTTTAAATAATCCTATTTGCAATAGATAACATACTATATATAAAACATGTATTAAAATAAAATAGATTATTGTAAGACTTAGTCTTAAAAAAGTACTAAGAATGAGAAAGCTAAATAGAAAAGGTAAAAATTTAAGTAGAAAAAGTAAATAATGCTTAGAAAAAATCAAGAATTAATAAATATAAAGAAATTAATTAAAAGTTGGAAGAAAGAATTATTATTTGATTTTCTATTTTATCTAATTGTTTTTTATATTGTTAATTGTTAAAAGAATTTCAAACATGTAATATTATTATAAGATTTTATATATATTATTAATTAAATTATATAGTAAATTATGTTATTATATTTCATGTTTGAAATAATAAGAATTAATATAGTTATTTTCATTCATTTGTGTTCCTTCTCCTTTCATTTTCTTTTCTTTAGTCTTTTCTATAAAGAAATTAATTAAAAGTTGGAAGAAAGAATTATTATTTGATTTTCTATTTTATCTAATTGTTTTTTATATTGTTAATTGTTAAAAGAATTTCAAACATGTAATATTATTATAAGATTTTATATATATTATTAATTAAATTATATAGTAAATTATGTTATTATATTTCATGTTTGAAATAATAAGAATTAATATAGTTATTTTCATTCATTTGTGTTCCTTCTCCTTTCATTTTCTTTTCTTTGGCCTAATGGTGAAGAACTTGTACTCTTGAAAGAGAGGTCACAAGTTCAAATCCTGTAGGGGGTAAGGTATGTACACCTCATATTGTGGAGCACGAGTTGGGTGCCTCCCTCAGATTTGGGAGTATGAGGAGTCCCATATATACTGTAAGCTGTCTGTAGACCCAAAAACAGATTGCCTGGTATTCGTGGACTATAAAATAATATTATTATTATTATTATTCTAGCATGTTTGAATTTAATGCTCTCAACCAATTTAAAACTATTATGAATTAATTTAGATTGAAAGTTTTTTCTCATTATCTATATAAAACAATCTCATTATTTATGCATAAAATAACATTAATATATATAATTTTATATTAATAATATTTAAAAAATGATTTATAAATTATTTAATATAAAATAATAATTATAATAAATAAATAATTAAGGAAGAAATTGATATGGGTTTGAAATGAACAAAATGTGAAAAAATATTACTTCTTAAGATTAACTAAAAAATGTGGGTCCCTCCCCTGCCTCTCCTTTGACACCCAATACTGGGGGTGTGTGAGTTGGCTACGAGACGGAGGGAGAGGACGCTGAGACGACACATCCACGTCATATCAGGGATATCCCTAGTTCACAGAAGGGAATGTTGGCCTTCTTTATGAGGACGGCTCGTTTGAAGCGGGGATTTAATGTTCGTCAGAAAGCAGGTTTGGCTTAGCTTTCATGTCTTCCATGCGGTGACACGCCGCGTACGGCATCCATTGATAAGACTATAGTTTAGCCGGGTGGCGGTTCACTTCACTTGAAGTGATTATAGTTATAAGGTGTTCGGACTGCATCCGTAGCCATCCTTCATAGCAAGGATGCGAAGATCATCCTTTCATTATTTCGGCTTTTGTGTGATGGCCAAGCGGATTCTCACGGGTTTATTTTTGGATCCATTAAATACATTTCGGTGCTTGGTTTTTGCATTCTGGTTTTGTTTTCTTCTTGTGCAGGGTGTAGCAGTTATCATGGAGGGGTCAAAAAAATTGAAATTCACCATACATATTTCCTTAGATGATTTGGAATGCTTCGGTGTTGACACGCCGGTTTCTCTGGTCGCCACGGAGAGACAAATTGCTTTCAGGGAAATCACAGATCAAAGGCTGAAACGGATTTTGCTCGAGGAAGATCCTGTGTTGCTGGTCGCGGTTAAGATGGTTCTGGGAAAGGAACACTTGCATCGAAGGGAATATGCCAGAGACAATGCTCACATTTCCTCGCATTTTCTCGCAGTGTTATTGGACCTGGAAACCCCGAAGAAGTTGGCGCGGGAGCTGATGGAGCGTTTGTTCCGCATGGATTTACTCGGTGGACTGGAAGATATGTTGAAGGCGGCTCCTGCGCCGGCTGATTTGCCTCTCTTATGGCACTCGGAGGAAGCTGTCAAGGTGTATCCCTTCCTCCTTGATCTCAAAGGGCCAGCTTTGTCTCGCCACAGAAAACTTGCGGACGTGGCCGTGGAGTTCTTGAAACGCAAATTAAAGTTGGTGCCGTCGGAGGGTATTGACTGGTTGGAGGGCTTTGTCTGTTTTACGGAGGTCAATGGTTTTATGTAAGGGTGGCTCTGTGTCTAAAATCTCTAATTATCATTTTTTGTGGTCTTCTGCATTTTTTGGCTGCCTGGTTCAAGTGGGTTGTGGCTCGGTTTGTAAATCCTCGTCTCTGTCCTCATGTTTTAATGGGTAGTTGTTGTTGCTTGTTCGGGTCTGGGGAAATCTCAGTTTTGTGTCGGTTGGGCTGTCATCTTGCCCGACGGTGGTGGTGGATGGTTAAACCTACGTTGCAGACGCTTGTAATCCTCTTTTATTTCAATATAAATTAGCTCTCGTGCGTATCAAAAAAAAAAGATTAACTAAAAAATTAATGAAAACAAATTAATTAAATAATATAAAAATGATTTTGATTTTTTATATATTATTTAATATAAAATAATCATTATAATAAATAAATAATAATGGAAGAAAAAGATAAGGGGTTGAATTAAACAAATATTAAAAACTAATTGATCTAGATTACACTATAATAAAGACAACCAAGAACACTAAGAAAAAAACAACAAAGATTACTAAATAATAAGACAAAACTGAATTTCAAAGGAATTATGGCTATGGCACCATGCATACATGCTCCATCATTCCTGGGGCTGGATAGCCGTTGCCAAATCTCGAAGGTAATTTAACATTCATTGAATTTTTTTTGGGTGCATTGGACAATTTTGGAAAAACATTCATTGATTTTTTTTTGGGGTGCTTTTAGCAATCATGGTATTGGACAATTTTTTTGTGTTTTTTATTTTAGGAAAGTAAGGGGCATGTTTTCGGGTTTGGTTTTGTTAATTGTGATTTTATATGTTTTCTATTATGTATTTTCATGTTCTATTTTCATTATGGATTTTTTTATGAAATATTTTTTTTATTCAAAGATTTAATAAAAAGTTACAATTTAATATTTATATAGAAATGTGTAAAATGTATTGTCTTATATATAAAGACAAGGGTAAGGGTAAGGAGGTGATAAGGTAGTAGTGGAAATTGACTACCCCTCCAATGGTATGACATATGTAGACACATGTGGGGTCACATTTAGTATACCATGAGATAAATGTGGGAGCAAATTTAGTGTACCATGAGATAAATGTGGTGGCACATTTAACACACCTTGAGATAAGACAAACAATTTTAAGTGTTAAACACAATTTTATTTTTTTATTTGACTTTTGCAACCTTCTTTGGTGTACTAAATTAAGACAAGCAATTTTAAATGTTAAACACAATTTTATTTTTTTATTTGACTTTTGCAACCTTCTTTGGTGTACTAAATGATTTTTCTATTTGTGTTGGTTGTTTTGAAGCTTTTTATGCTATTAAACTTTACATAATGATCATATTTGGAAACCACAAATGTCAAGAAAATTAAGAGTTTATGGTAATTAAACAAGGTATACAATTAAAAACCACTAAGGAGTTTGAGAAACATTAAGGCTATTATAAATTAATAGTTTATGGATAATTAAACAAGGTATGCAATTAAAACCCACTTGTCTCATGTTCAATCCATATAGTGCCTTCTTCAATCTACATACCATATTCAATTTTTTTGATAATTGAAATCCTTTCGGTTGTTTTATGTATACTTCCTATTCTAATTCTTCATTCAAGAAAGCAGACTTCACATCCATTTGATAAACATTAAAGTCCTTATGTGTTGCAAAAGCCAAAAACATCCTGATAGCCTCCATCTTGCCACCGAGGCAAATGTCTCCTCAAAATCTATTCCTTCAACTTGTGATTAGCCCTTACACACAATTCTTGCCTTGTTCTTTATCACTTCTCCATTCTCATTCAGTTTGTTTTTTAACACCCATTTTGTTCCAATTATGTTTTTGTTTGCAAGTCTTGGGACAAGTTCCCAAGTCTAATTCTTCTCAATCTACAGTAGTTCTTCTTCCATAGCTTTTATCCAGTGTTCATTATTGCTTGCCTCAATTATTGTTTTAGGTTCAACTTCAAAAAGTAAACAAAAATTTACCTCTTCTTCAACAACTTTCCTTCTTGTCAGTACACCTTTACTTTTGTCTACAATGATTTGTTCTTTAGAATGACTCCTCTACACATAGGGGTTCTAGGGGTCTTTTCTAGAGCTTCTTCCTCTTCAATATGCACTTCCTTTTCCTTAGCCTTTTCCTTTTCTCTGCAAATAGGCTCATCTGATTCATATCCATCTATCACCACTAAGATTTTAAAATCTTCATCAACCTTGATGCTTGCACTCTCAACAATATTTCTTAGTCTTTTGTTGTAGCACCGATAGGCTTTCCTTTTAGTAGAATTTCCAAGGAAGATACCTTCATCAGACCTTGCATCAAACTTTCCCAAGTTTTCTTCTTGACAGTAGGGATCCTTCCATACCGCAACTCATAGGGAGTCTTTGTGCTATTTCTTTTTGCTTGAACTCTGTTAAGTATGTAGACAACAGTATGAATTTCTTCTCTCCAGTAGACTTTCGATATATTTGCTTCTTTCATCATAGTCCTTGTAGCTTCTTGAACAATCCTATTTTTCCTTTCAACTACTCCATTTTGTTGAGGAGTTATAGGGGTAGACAAGTGCCTCTTTATATTGTGATTCTCACAAAACATGTTGAATTCATTGGAGGTGAACTCTCCACCTTTGTTAGATCTCAAACATTTGATTTTCATATCCATTTCATTCTCAACCATAACTTTAAATGCTTTGAACCTATCTAAGGCTTCAAATTTTTCTTTAAGAAAAATAACCCATGTCATTCTAGAATAATCATCGATCAAAAGCATGAAATACATGTCACCTTGAAGAATTATTACTCTTAAAGGACCACAAAGATCTATATGCACTAACTCCAACAATCCAGTAGTAGATTGTTCTTTTCCTTTGAAACTTCTTCTTGTTTGCTTTCCAATTTGAAAATCCTTGCAGACAACATTGATAGGCTTTGTAATCTTTGGAAAATCTCTCACTACTTGAACTGAACTAATTCTTACTAGATTATCATAGTACCAAATCCAAATTTCATTAATCTGAGTCATGAAGCAATGACCATCAACACCTTTGAGTTGATAAACATTTCCATATGTCCTTCTAGCAGCAATCATAGTTCCAAACCCTTTTCTAATATTACATCCATTATCCTGAAACATAAGATTGTATCCTTTGCTACACATTTGTCCAACACTCAAGAGGTTATGCCTTGAACCCTTGACATAGTAAACATCATCAGCATTATACTTGCCATCAAAACTGATTGAACCTATTCCACATATCTTAGCACCTGAATCATCACCAAATCTAACAAGTCCTCCATGATACTTTTCAAGTTTAACAAACTTACTCTTGTCTTTGATCATATGGTTAGAGCATCCACTGTCAATGATCCAATAGTTCTTATCCTATCTAGCATGAAAAACAAATACCAAAGTACCTTCAGTCTTATCCTTTGTCTTCAGAGGGCATTCCTTCACACATATTTTAAAGCCATGAACAAGCATTCATCATCATCATCTCCATAATCAGATTCATCATCAGAAATACTTTCATCTTCTCTAACATAATAGTTTTTCTTAATCATCTTACCTTTGTTCTCCTTGTTTTTGTCATTCACAACTCTTTTTTGACATCTTGAAGCATAGTGACCTATATTTCCACAACTGAAACATTTGAAAGGAAACTTACCTTTGTACTTACTAGTAACCTTTTTTCATTTTTCTCACAAAGTTAGCTTCCACATCATCAAGATCCTCATGATCTTATTCTTCAGTCTTCTCTGATTTTTCAGCCTTAAAAACAGTCTCAACTTTTGCACCATTATTTGTACCAAATTCTCTCATTTCAAATGCAATTAGAGAACCATACAATTGATCTCTAGTATACTGATCTAGATTTGCAAATTCCTCAATAATACAAACTTTATGACTGTGAACTTTAGGTAGGGTTCTAAGAATTTTCTTTACCACTTTTGATTCTTTGACTTTTTCACCAAGACCTCTAGTGGAGTTGACCACCTCATCTTGTTGAAAAATGAGGTGTTTTCTTAGCTTAATACTTTGTAAAACTTTAATATTGTTGATCTAAGTAAGCTTTTTCTTTGTTACATATATTCTTTGTGGGTGATTATCTTGATTAATCCATTTTATTGTTGTAGAATGTGAGACAGTTGATAGAAGAACTAGACAGATATTAGAAAGATTACACAAGATGTACCGTGGAGAAACCCTTTCGGGAAAAAACTCCACCAAGAATTATTCTATTATTCAATCTCTGAATTACAATAGCTCCAATTCTTGCTTAAGAATGCTTCTTCTACCTTCACCAATCTTCTTCACACCTGCAATAACAATTATGAAAACTCTCTTCAACTTGAATGAGATATAGAGACAATATGCAACCTTGTAATCTCCAAAAGGTGATAATTACAATGCACAAGCTCAAGCCTTAAGAAAGGTACCCATATTGCTTCAAGTTGAGTTCTACCATGAAGACCAAAGCTTAGAACATGTGCTTTACCCATTTGGGCATCCCAAACTAAAGCTACAACTCATCCTTCACTTCAGTGATAATTACAAAGCTCTTCCTCAAAGATGGTGCCCAAAAGAGGGTCCCACTTAACAGAGCCTTCAAAAATATCTTATCATGCATTGGAGTTAATTCCAAGAAAGCATCTTGGGCCCAAGTTGGCTCCAAGTGATTTCTTGTTAACTGAAACATTTACTCAACACCATTCATGCAAGAATGGTCATCCTGATAACTAGAGGTAGTTCTTGTTATCTCTCATACAACTTAAGTTATTAGCCATGCATTCCAAGTTAATCAAGCTAACTACATGCAACTCAAAATAACCAACATGCATGCAAATCAAGATAATCGAACTAAACTAAACTAAACTAAACTAAACTAAACTAAACTAAACTAAACTGATTCTGAACTAAATTGAACCGAACTTCATGCATGCAAACATCAAATCCTAAATCCTAGGATCATTACATGCATTTAGAAGTGTTATCTCTTACTCTGAATAGTTAACTGAACTCAAGGTGAGTGTCACCTTACCATGTGTGCACCCACATGCTCCTATTATTTAGGAATAACTACAAATGTAAATTTCATGATTTATTTCATCAAATATTAATCTCATCCTAATCTTAGTGTTGTTGAACACATTCCAAGAACTTAGGAGATACATTAAATAATTAATGTTTAGGATTTTCAATTAAATGGCATCCTATTTCCAACACATCTACCCTTTGCATGTAGCTTGTAATGTTTTCATCTTTAGACATACACAAGTTCTCAAATGGGATCTTCAAATTGTGCATCTTAGTTTGTTTAACCTTATCATCTCCTTCATAAATTCTTTCCAACTTTGTCCAAATTTTTTAGCATTTTTTAAATTCGTAACTTTCACTTATTCAAAATTTGTAAGACTACTTAAAAGAGCATACCTTTCTTTACTATTGCTTTCATAGGCCTTGATTTCAACTTGAGTGCTCGGACCATTTGTGGGTATAGTATATCCATTTTGAACTGATTTCCAAACATAAAACCCTAAATAAATTAGAAAGCCTTCCATCCTTATTTTCTAGAATGCATAGTTTGTTCCATCAAACATAGGGATCTCCTTCTTGTGCACCATCCCATATCTACCTTAAGCGGTTAAGCTTTCTTCCAAGGAACCTTTCTCTAATACCAATTGTTGAATGCACAAGACAACTGGGGGTGAATCAGTTGTACCTTAAAACTTCAAAACCCTCATACACATATAAATCAACATTCATTCATTAAACCCTTAAATCTATTATGATGATTTAGCATGAAAATAAAATAACAAAAACTAAAACAATTTAACACCGTACACAAGAGAACATCATATTTACATGGAAAACCCAAGAAGGGAAAAACTACGGTGAGGTTTAGCACACATTATAAGTAACATCAATACTAGATACAATAGGGCTCACTACTGAAGGGCTCACTGCCCAAAGAAGAAAGGCTCACTGCCATAATAGAAAAGAAGATAGAGAAGAAATGTTACGTACAAAAAATCATCTCAATGCAACAAAGAATCCACCACAATGTCACCAACACTTTTGTAGCTTGATTGAAGAATTGTAGTCACTTTCTGCTCACTGCATCCAATAGAATAACACATGAATGCTCTCACTGCACTTCTAAATTTCACACTCTAACACTTTTCACTTCACATCTATCTTATCATTCCTCAACAACTGAACTCTTATTTATACCTTCTTCAACCTTGAAACCCTTCTCCAAGGTCGACTATGCACATCAACCATGCAAATTCAAATTAGGTCAATGCCAAAACACTTCTGTGGTGGATAGAAGTGAAAGCAGACCACATCACACTTTAGCTAGAACCCAAATCAACAAAACCATGCTACAACATGCTTCTACAAATAATAGATATCCATCACAAGTAGTGTAAACACTAGGTTGGTCACTACCCGTGTAAACACCATTAAACTTTTAAGTACACACTTCCTTAAGTCCAAGGATGACTTGTGAACCACACACCATGCTTGAACATGATCTATAATATTCCTCAAACACTCTAAAATCCAACAAAATCTTTCACAACTTCCACATGAAGAATGTACACACCCAGTACACTCAAACAATTTCTCCATACATTATTACTTGAGAAAATGACTTCCAAAGCACCAAACCTCAAACCATTTTGACTGAAAAAAGATACCAACACTATCAACACTCCCTTAGATCCATAAGACCTGAAACATGACTATAGAGACACGTAGAGCAAAGACATTTCTCCCAGACACCTCTGCGATGCACAATTCACACACTGGTGAACACAACTTCTTCTGCACAATGATCCAACACACCCAATTTTGGATACAACACCTTTGAACACCTCTCACCAACATATCTGAAACACTCAAACATATCTTCAACCTACAAGAAATGCAAAGCAACACAAGAACACAACTCTGCAACCCAGAACACCACTACAACACATTATTTCCTCTTTTTATCAAATTTCCTCAAAACCACTTGGAAACCAAGCACTAAAGACACATCATTATCTTCTTCAATACTTCCTCATCACCACCAAGCCAACTGAAACATAGTAACTCAACCACATATCCATAGACATAAGCTTATCAAAGCAACACTAGAGGTTGACACTAGTAGCTTTACTAATGACAACATAATGCAATTAATCAAAGCATGGATAACATCAACTACTCATACTCTTGCAAATCTCACCCAACATTAGGGATCAATGACAACATAGGCTTGTTGACATCAATGACAACACTAACTGCTCATACTTGTAACAATAGGTTGATTTTAAAACTAGCCACATTATCAAGAATCATATATGTCTATGGATCTCTTCTTCATACCAACTATAGGTAAAGATGCAATAACTGATCTTTTAGAATTGTTGGAGGCCTCTTCTATACTCATATCAGTTCTAACACTTTCTATAGATTTCCTGACTCTATCTCTTGAGATACCAAACTCTTTGGCATATGATTCTACCTTAGCATCAATCTCCCTCTTCATCTATGATTTCTCAAATTTCTACTGAAATTATATTGTCTTTTCTCTATAACTTCCAAATCTTGGTCTGCTAGGATCTTTAGGGTTGTTGAGCAATACTTCTGCATAGACAATGGCTACATATTTTGTTATTTCATAACCAAGCTCTAGAACCCAAGTGGTTTTTCGTTCAATTGCTTTTGTAATGCAAAAATTGGTAGATACCAAAAAGGCAATGTCACTCATATATTTCCTTACAACATCTCTCAGAATTCTTTGTCTCATATTCATTTTTCTTTGAAATACTGCAAAGAAAGTTGTAAGGGCATCACTCTAAGCCTCTATGTCTCCAATATTACTCATGTATTATTTTATTTGATGAACAACATGCTTTTCATTTGACCAATTGACTTTCCCAACTACCAGAGCTTCCTTCATGAAGTAGAAAACCAAGCATATTACCAATGTGTCATACCTAAATACCTACTTTTTCTTCTTGATTCCTTTCAAATCCTCTAACAATTATTGTCGAAGCAACTCATAGAGGCCATACTCAACATTATTCTCAATCATATCCAAAGCCACTTGAATTATGGTGGCAGAGATCAAATTGTCTCCATCAATCAAATGTCCAATCATCATAGCTATATATTGAACTACCAAATTTTTGATAGGGTGTATTGTAGTAATTGTTTGCAGCTTTATGTCTTTGTTCTTGCCATATTTCCTTATTGGAATTGGTCTGGTGGACCATAAACCAATGATTTCTCTAATCACCTCTTTGGTTATCATGTGGGGACCATCAATCCTCATGAATTGATCATATGTTCTGCTCAATGCCATTCTAATGCACTTCTCTTCATTGCCGAAGTATGGAAACCAATGCCACACATCTAATTTCTTCTTAGTTAAAATATTGTACTTTGGTTTATAGATGTAATTCTCTCCAATCAATTCTTCTATCCAAAAATTGTGCAACTTTCCATAGGTGTGTTCTTCCAATCTTCCATGAAAGTAATTCCTAATGTCTTTCATAGGCAAAACCCTAAGAGGAGCTTGTGAAAATGTGCCTAGGGGATCATTTGCTAAGCTTTTGGCGAAGTACCAGTCTTCTAAATTTAGGTTATGGTCTTTGAGAGATATCTACTATTTTTGGTGACGCCATTACGTTTAAATTACTTTTAGCTGATGTACCTTTTCCTTGCCTGAAAAAGTAGGGTTTGAGATTTTGCAACTTGGAGATGCTTCAGACCCTTCAAACTTATTTATTTCTCATATTTTCTCCTTCGAATGCGTTTAGTGAAATGAATTTGTCTTCCCAAGCACACTTTTAACTCTTTGATTTGACCCATTTCAACAATAAATGCTTCAGATAAAAATTTGGCAACCCTAAAGTCTACATACACAGTCATCTTTCCAAGCTTCGCAAATTGCCGCATTACTATATTTTCTTCTACAATTTTCTTCCTCATATTAAGAACTTCATTCTCCATGACATATCTTTGTGATATATCTCAAGCACCTCTTTTCTTGTGGGGGACATAGGATTTTCATTAAAGCTCCCCCTAAGCCATAGCTTTGGGCTTAGTTACCAAAGGAAACATCTGTACTGAAGAGTGGTACAAATTCTCCCTTATCCTCAGTCTCTTCTTTCTTTCTCCATATATTTTCCATTTCCCTTTTCCCTTCATCTGGATCAATCTTCTTAACTAGTTCATTCTTCTTCATCGGATCATTCTTCCTTGTGATTTTATTTATGCAAAATTTAGCAACATGTCTAAGCTTTCTACAATTATTACATGTGATATTTCTTTGACCATTACTCCTTCCATTTGTTTTGGATCTACATTGGTTAGCTTTGTGTCCAAATCCATAGCATGTATAGCAATAACCATTGAAATATTGAATCATTCCACCATTGTTGTATCTATTCATCATTTGAATTTTGTGTTCACTTGCTCTTTGTCTAAATTTCTTGCATGTAAAACATTGACTAGTAAAGGATGAAACACTCTGATTCATTCTACTTCTACATTCCACAACTCTATGTCCAAATTTATTGCGAAAATAACAAAACCTATTGAAGAGATGAGTACCTTTGAGCATTTGTTTGTCTAATAGGAGGTCTTCTAGTATTGTCTCTCTGATTCCAGAACTTTCCATAGTTCCTTTTTTCTTCAGTCTTCTTTGGTTCATTGATCTTTTTTGCATTAGATAGTTGATCTACTTTAGATTTTTCTCCTTTTTCAAGTCCCAAACCACTTTTTTCTTTAGATTCTTTCTGACCAACAATCAACTCATCAAGAATTGTAGAACTTTTTTTGAATTTATCTTCATGAATTCTTGCCTTCTCCAAATCCGATCTCGATTTATCACCTCTTGTTTAAGCCTCATGCATTCATTGGATTTTCTTTCTACCATTGTATTCAAAAATTCCCCAATTCTTTTCTTTTCTTACACTTGCACTTTCAATCTGGTGATATCTTCATTTGCTTGCCTCAGTTGTTCATTGAATTCCTTATGCCTTTCTTTGAATTTCTTGATTTGCTCTCTCAGTTTTTGATGCACTCATTTTCCTCTTTTAGGTTTTCCTTTAGATCTATGTTCTCATCTTCAACTATGTTAAGATCTGTTGATGGGTGTTTTAGCACTTTCTCAACATAGGCAGTGCGTAGGTGCACTACCTCTCTTGAAAGGCAATCTCCAACAACAAGTTGGTGAAAATTACCCCAAGGTCTCTCAGGTGTCAGGTCATGACATGCATGGAATTTCTCAGTTGGTTCAATGTGATTTTGCTGGTAATCACAGGGCAGAATTACAGGGTTAAGCTGGAGGCAAGTTGGATCCTAAAATGGAATTCATTAGATGGGGAAGTTGGTGTGCAATTGTTGCAGGTTCAAACAACAGTCTTAAACTCTTATTTCAACTTGAGATTTGGCTTTAAAATGTGCAATGAACCTTATCATAGGTTACTTATTGAAAAAGAGAAAAAGGGTGGGGAGGAGAAGAAGTTCCTGGATTTGAAACTAACAGTGAACAGTGATCATGGAGGACCCTGTTGCGGACAACTTTCCTAAAATAGAATTTCACTTAACTAGATTACCTCATAGTATCATGAAATTAGTGCAAGCTTCTAAGGACTACAAATATTCAATCATTCATTCACCATGAGCATGAATCAAGGATAGAAGTTTAGAGTAGCTTTTAGATTATGCCTAGACTAACTTTACAAAGCTATTTATCATCAATAAACAACAAAAAGTATGGACAATGAAAGTTTCCAGCACACAACAGAATTCTTCAAAACCAGTGAACAACATTAACTAATCTACTAGAACAAGCTAAAACATGCAAGACAACAAAATAAATCTACTCAAATTAACTATGGGAGAAGAACCATGTAACATGCAACCAAAACTCAAGAATTCGCCAAAAGTCAATGAAATTCTATTAAAATTTCAGCAACATGCCTTTACAACAACTCAACTCTCTCTTGAAAATGAGAGGAGACGCCCTATTTATAGTGTTCAAAAAGAAAAATGAATGGCCAAGATTGATTTGCATTGTGTGGCCAAGATTCACTACAAATTAGGGTTTCACCTACCCCCAAATATATTACAATTTGAAAATACATTCTTGTCTTTTTCCCTATTTTGTCCTCTTGTGGCAGCACTGTAGCTCTTTTGTCTTTTACTAATTTTCTGTGTTGTAGCTACACTATAAGGAATTCATCATCAATCAGAGGAATTCCTTCATTCCTCTTTAAGGTGGCGCACTCCACAAACTTGTTGATCAATGCCTGGAGCTTGTTCCATTCCAATATATCTAATTGGATCACCTGGAAATTCAGCCTCCTTGATTTGTTCATGATGGTATCCCAGTCCTTGTCAATTTTTGCGCATTCTTAATCACCTGCTCAGACTGAGCGAAGTCTCGAGCAATAAAACCCATGAAATTCGGCATTAGTGTATTCGCGGTCTCGTTCTCCATTTTCTTATGAAAGTAGAACTTTATCTTTTTGGGATCTAACTCGACGGCAGGCACATCAAAGTTCATCATCAACTTTATATATTCTTCACAAATAGCTCAGACTTCCTTGATCCAATCAATCTCAATCTCCACCTCACGGAGCACTTGTTCCAATACCTCCTTTCTATGGCCAAGGCTCAGTTTCCATGTCTCCACGATCCAATGATCACCTTTTACCAAAGCAAATTCCTTTTCCCAGGATCCCTCAGGTACCTTGAGGATAGCCTCAAGCTTGGGGTACATGATCCTGTATAATTCAGGGAAATCAGTGCATAATTTCTATATTCCTTCGAGCACTCTCTGCAACTCCAGGAATTTGTTGGTCCTTTTGACCACATGATTGATGCCCATATTGTTGTTGTAGATGACTTGCCTAAACCAATTCTCTATGGTTTTCATCCAATTCTTTCTCTTCTCTAGCTGATCAATGCGGTCCTTGGACAACAATTGTGGTGGCACCAAGGACGTGGTGGGGAGCTCTTCCAATGATGACCACTACTGAATATATGTCATTAGATTAGCCACTTGTGCCTTGAGTTCCTCCTTGTAAATCTTATCCTTGTGCATTTGATGCACAATAGTGGCAACAAACCCCTGGAGATGGTTAATTTTTTGCTCTCTTGTGGAAGTTCCTAGATCAAGGGTGGAGATGTTATAGCTAACCCCCTCTTCATTCACCACTGGGGTGGCTATTTACACAGTCCTAGATTCGAATGCATCCATTGTCAGCTTAGATCTAACCTTAGGCTTCTTCTCTTTCTTTGTGCTTATTTGGGCTCGAGCTAGGATTTCCTCCAGCCTTGCCCTCAGATCCTTTGAGGTTGAGGTTTTATTCTCCAACTATTTCTAAATCCACTTAGGCATCTGAGATTCTCCCCTTGGCATTTCATGACCACCTTCTTCCTTGAGAGTGTGTTGGATTTCCATTACCTTGTCACTCAGAGCTTCTCATTCTGTCCTTCCTTCTCATCAGAATCCTGAATAAACACTGTTTCCTTCTGTGGGGACTTGGAGGTAGTGTGCTCTTTGGGGTTGTCCTCCCCTTCAGCAGTTTTCTTTTCTTCTTCTTCATCATTCCCATGCTTCTCAAGTTGTTCCATCTTTGGGCTCTTGTGGGCTTCAGTATCTTCTTCAAGTTTATCTTCTTATTTCTCTTCCTCTTCCTCATGTTGGGGTTGCTCTTCTGAAAGAGGCATTTCTTCATCATGCTTGGGGCTTTTGTCATGATCCCTAGTTGGAGGTTCATTATCTGCCTCCATGTCCTCTTCATTATTTTCTTCATTGGAGGGCTACTTTTCCACTTCCTCTCTGACATTTTTGAGTTGTCGAGCCAACTCCTCTTCGAGGTTAGAATCAAATGTTTCCATAATATACTTGGCACCCAGTTCCTCAGTGTCCTCATCTGATGATTGTGTTTCATCTCCCTCGCACGCCACTTTGTTGATTGTTAGATGTTGGTACTCAGGGTGCTCATGGTAATCATTGACTTCCTCTTCTATCTCTTTTGTGGCTTCCCTTTCTTTTCGCTCCAATTCTTCTAATATTTCCATGGTGGTATTCATCTCTGGAGGTTCAGTTGGAGGAGTATGGATGGGAATATTGACAACAATTTGTGCCAAGGCAACTTGTATGGCTGGGTTCATCAACACCCTAGATAGTTTTGCATGAATGTTTTGCATGTGGCGGGAGAAGGCCTCTGAGAGCGAGAGAGAGGGCATTGGAATTATTGTTGCCAGGGGGAGTGATGTTGTCAGAGACATGGAGGCAGAGGAAAGTGGAGAGGTGGTGGCAGAAGAAGAGTCAATAATCATTACTTGTGTTGTGGGCGGAGTGGAGGCAAGGTGGACTGAGATATCCACTATAGGCAGGGAAGTAGCAACCATCACCTGGGAAGTAGGCAGAGGGGCAACAACAACAGCAATATCAGTAGTAACAATGGCTACATGAGTGGAGGCAACAGGTGGAGACTTTAGCAACTCGGCCTCTACTTCCTCTCCTTCGTGGAGAGGGTCCTCCTAGATGGCATCAAGACCTCCCGATGTCTTCAGTCTCTTGGAGGATTCACCCTCTGAAACTTTTCTTGAGTATACTTTAGGCTTGGGTTGACTTTCAACCACTTCTTTTCTTTTCCTCGACCTGGTGGCTGGAGGAGATTTTGAGGTCTCTCCAACAGTAGCCCCACTATCAGTTTCACTAGCAAGATCATCCTCAAGTTCCTCATAGGTCAAGGTGACCCCTTGTTGCTTTAATTGGGCAATTTTCCCATCAATCCATTCCTTTGTTCTAGCCTCGACGAGCTTTGTTAGAATATTGAGGTCATTAACCTCTTGCTCGTCCCAATCGATCAGCAACAATGACAGATTGGAAACTGCATTGTACCATGGATCCATCATTATATTTTCATCTTCTAGCACCTAGTCTAGCACGGGGAACAAGTTGACCCTCTTCACGAAATACATTGTCATGCGCATATAGTGCCTCATTCGCACTTCATTTTCATCCTTGTAATTGGCCTAGAAATCTTCAACACTATGCAAATGGGCATATTCAGTCGCGACCATCTTCTTAAGTTTACCATAGGGGTCCTTTCACAGTCGGGCAGTGTGGAACCTCAAGTTATACTCCACGAGTTCCTTATTTGAATTATCTGCACATTGAGAGGTGTGGAGTTCATATAGCCCTTGGCCAAAGGAGAGGGGATAAGGAATCCCCGCCCTATGTTTGTTGCTTAGGAGGGCATGTACATGCCGCAACTACCGAGAGAGTTCTAACAATATTATCCAGTCATTTGGATACTGGGGCAAATTGTATGGTTTCTTTGAAAAGCCTTAAGCTTGGATGTAAGTAAACTTTGGAAATTGTATGAATAGGAAGGAAAACTGGCAAAGGAAGGCATTCACACTGTGGGAGACTCTCCTCTTGAAGTCACCCCCAAGTAATCTGATGATGTGGCCTATGAAGGCTTCATTAACTCTACAATAATCCCTCTTGAAGTTCCTGAACTACAATTGAGGGTACCTATCATAGACCTTTAGCTCTCTGCCTAGTTCTGTATCTGGAGCCCTAAAAAATCCTATGTATTATGTCTTATCAACAAGAAAATAAACCAAGTATGAGGTCATGTAGAAGCGTGAGGTCTTCTTTATAGCCATAAATTGTTTGTACAAGCAATTGTTGATAATCCCCGCCCAATAGAACTTGGTCTTACCGCGGAGAATCTCCTCCAAAAAATAAAACATTCACTCTTGAAAGTAAGTTGTTGTAGGAAGTCCCATGACTCTACTCAACAAGGTTACCAAGTCATGGTAATCCTCGTAAAAGTCACTGCGGAAGAGCTCTTGGGGAACCTTGGTTGCACTTCCCCTCTTCTCTTTTAGCCAGTATTAATTTATAAGTCTTTTGCATTTGAGGGGGTCTTCATCCGACATTTCATTTCCATCTTCCTTGGTTGCTTCCTCCATCTCCCCGAAGGTAGGGATATGTAAGGTCTTTCCTATTGACTTAGCGGAGAAATTAGCCAGAACATTCTCGTCTCTGTCCATAATGGTTCTAGTCTCTGACTGATATGCCTCCCTACAAGCCATCACTAGTTCAGGGGCAACAAGAGTAGGAGGGAAGCTTGTAGCTTTAGCCAATCCACTGCTTCTAATATTTCTTCCACTTTATGTTGTAGGGTTGATCCAGACCCTCTGCTTTAATTCATCAATGTCTACATGTCGGATGTTTGTGTCTGAGACCTCCTTCTAGGCTGAGGTGACCTTAAAGTTAAGAGGTTCCCCCTAGAACTTGTATTTCATCTGGTCCTTGTCTTCTTTTCCACGGGGTGCTTTGTCTATTTTCTTTCCCTTGTCTTTCTCCATGACCACCTCCGAGGGTCTTGCACTCGATTCCATAAATCCTGCGGGTGAGAGAGGGGTAAGAACATTCAAACATGAAAACACGGGAAAGTTATCCAAAATCCTGCAAAATAATGTTAGATCAGATAATCCATCCTTTAAGAATCCTAACATCTCCTCCATATTGTCATTAACCTTTTATAGGAGGGAGTTTGAGCAATTCGGGTCCAAGGGATCGGACTTCCCTGGGCTAATGGTTGTTTTGGGGTAGCTACAAGAGGGACGACAATCAAGGCACGACGGCCCACCTATCCTGACCCGCCTTCAAATTTGGTCAATATGTGGGGTCCACCAAGGAGGTTGCCCTATTTTGACATGTGGGTCAAAGTCATTTGAATATTGGAGGATCTTAAGTTCATCATTTCAGCATGCGGGTGCAGTAGGTAGCTTGGTTGTCTAAGGTCTATCATTGAAACGACACTGGCAAAAAGGCGGCCTGCAGGTGGAGTTCCACCGAGTGGGACCCAAATCTCTGGAGGATGGCAGTGTGGCTCAATTGTCAAGAACAGCGGTGGAGAGTGCAAGTTCCACGATCGGCATATGGATTCGGTTTTGAGTTTGTCAAGATTTCATGATGTGGGTTTTGTGTGCCCTATTCAATTTTAACTAATTTTCAAGTTTTCTTCATTTTAGATTTAGCGACTTTTTAGAAATCAAAGAAAACATAATAGAAGGAATGCAGGTGAAACCCTACCTCCAGAGTTTGATGAATGAGGTCAAGAAACTAATGGGAAATGCTTTGAATCATCGGTGGAACTCGTTGGGTGCGAAGGCGGCGCTGGAAGTGGGCTCTAACTCTGCTCTGATCAATTGACAGGATGAAAATGATAGCTCAAACTTGGCTATTTATAGAAAATAACGCATTAAATGCCCTGCATTAATGATCATATGGTGACGCTGGAGTTGGTGAACAACAATTTTGAAAACAGTTGCGGGAAGGGAAAAACCCAGGTGAACGACTGTTGGCTGTTAGCCGCTCGATAGGTTAGAAGTGGAGAACAGTGATCAGATGGTCGGGTTCCGGCAGGCGAAAGGATGCCAGGTGATGACTGTCCTCAAATGGTCACGAGATGAGGGAAACTCGCGAGGGGTGGTTTGAAGGGGCGGACTCGCCAGGCTCCTTGGACGACACTTTGAAAGGCAAAGGAAAACAACCAAGGGAACTTCGTGAAGGATGAGAGCCTTGAAAATTTGAGGGGGACAAAACATGGTGAACTTAAGATGACTTCCTTAAAGCTCATTGACCACTTAGAACACCAAAACAGGCGGCACACAAAATGAGGCAGCGACAAAAGTGACCGACGAAGTGAATAAAAAGAGGGTCCTAATTTTGAATGAGGTGTGTGTGTGTTGAAGGCACAACAAGATCTTCAAGAGAAACTTTGAGTTTTTCATCTTTGTCTAACATACAATCTTCTTCTGTGTATTCGATAGCATGAATCTCTTCTGAAGGAATGAGATACTTTCTATTAGCAATGTGTTCAAACTCCAAGATCTTCCCAAAGCGGTCAAGCTCCTTCTAGGGATCCAAGCTCTAATACCAATTGTCAAACACCTAGAATACTGTGAGTGGGGGTGAATCAATAAATTCCTTTATACCAATTAAGCATAAGCCATCCAATTATCATAATAAATATAACTGTGAAGATGTATGAAAGCATGAAAATAACCATAAAATCACATGAGACATGAACACCAATATTTTTATGTGGAAAACCCAAAATGGGAAAAACCATGGTGAGGGTTAGCTCACAATATATTATATCCAGATATAGTATATTACAAAAAATCTCATTGCCAGGTGGACTCACTTTGCAAGTGAAATCATTGCCCACTGAGAAAGAGAAGGAACAAAGAAGGGGTGGCTATACATCCTATTTGAACTGATACAATAGCATCTATCATATGATGGATTACAGTTCCACTGAAGTACAAAATGATCTTCACACTAATCTAAATCAATATTATGCTTTGTTCACAATCTACTCAATTCTGCATCACACACATGTATGTGAAGCACCATACATGCCATATGTCTTTCAATACTTGCATACAATTTTCTATCTCTTCATCATCCCATGCTTCTCATCTCTTACTCTCCAAACATTCAAAGTTAATCTCCTATCTATATCCATATCAAGTGTAACTTTAATTAGGTTGGCCTAATTAGAAGTAACACACAAAATTAAGCATGTTGTCCTCAAAAAAATTTATCCACACTTTGCGCCTTAATTCAAAATTCAATTTACATAAAGATAGGTTGGCATGGACCTAATATAAATTCCACATAAGATAAAATTACTTGTTTGTCCTCCATAAAACATCAAACTTGTTAGGTTAGCCCAAAAATAGACCTAAACACAAAACCTTCATGTGTACATACAATTCGCCAAACATGTGACCTCAAAGCTCGATCTTCCTTTGAATTCCTACTCAGTTGAAATCTATTAACTTATCTTCGTTATCATAGAATAAAATAATTATCCATGAAGAAATGCAGAATCTCCCACACTAATACACTGTTTAAAAATAACTGCGGTATACAAGGCTGAACACTGTCATACATATCTTTCGAGAAACTTCACAAAATGTCACCGAATCTTGAATGTAGCTGCATTTGATGATCTTAAAACTGTAGTTATAATCATAGAGGGTTATACCAACTTACATTGGAGTGCAGACCCAAAAACTAATGTACTAAACCACAAAACTATCAGAGGAAATACTTAGCCAAATTCCTATATAACCATATTTTTTGGACCAACTTGCTCTGTACATATGTCATTAAAAATACTTCCAAGTTATGCTAGAATGATCATAACAATGTTGACATCAATGGCAACACTGGATCAAGCAATATATGTACCTCATGCTCATGTTTCCAAACAACATCATCAATGACAAACTTCCAACAGTTTTATGTCATAATTTCTTAGTTAAAACAACACCTCCACATCTAGCAATACACATATATCAGAGGGCTTCAAACAACAATAAGAAGATGTTAATATTTTTTTATCTTTACATACATATATATGAGCATGGTCTTGATTGGTTGACATCAAGTCAAATAATATTTGAAAAATTCCATCCACCTTTCCCAATTCCTTCATAGGCATTAATATCTCTATCCATCAATAATAATAATACCATGATATGACAACCATCTTTCTCTACAATCTCCATTGCAACCTCAGTAATTGGACCTAACAATGACAAATGTGGAATAATCTACTGGTAACATGATAATTCTTCTTCAAACCTATAGCAGGGTCGATGATCTCCATATGATTTGAACTAAGCGTAATCATGTGTCAATGCATTACTAAACCAAAATAAGAGATTAGATCAACCTCATAAAAGAGAGAAAATATTCCCAATGATAAAAATAACTTGTTCATATGAATTCAGAATATCCCTGATTACATGTAAGGTTTGTCCATTGAAAAAGTATTGAGACATAAAAATTTGAATCAACCTTCAACCATTTTGATCACCTCTAACCTATTTATTTGCAATGCAATGATTCCCTAATTGCAGTAACAATGACATGAGTTGATTCTAGAGTTAGGATTAGGCTCTCCATATGCACAAACCATAATTCTTCTTGAAAAGCCTCAATTTGAGGTATTGTAATTTAAGTTAAATATGTGATACCAAAGATGCCATGTCATGATATCGTAAGCCTCCATAAATTCTTCTTACAACTATAAAGTCTAAAAATAATAATTTTACTATGCTTTGATAGATGTCGATATCTTATTTCATCGCTCCATTTTGGTACAAAAGGATGCTAACAAAGCTCTCATTTTTGCACACATAGGTAGGATGTTGGCAAGAACTATGGAATTAAGTTTTATAGCTAATGCTTGCACTTGAATGAAATTTTTAAAATACTTTTACAAAAAATCCATGATATTGACTTATTGCATCCCATAAGACAACATATCATTGAAGCATTTTGTCAAACAGTTCATGTGCCTACAAATTAAACACCTTCTTCTTCATGCCAAATTTTTGTATTGAACTACTCATAAATTGCTCAGAATTTATTCAAAACATTTTTGGGTTTTATACTTTTGTTCCATTACTTTTTGAAACACTTTGAATTTTTAAATTTTGTTGATAAAAAAAAAGATATCATAGTTTTATTGTGATTGATTACTGGTAGTTGTAGAAACTATTTCTCTACATTAATGCTAAAAAATCATGAGGTTAGAAATTTAGAAAATTTGAGCATATGAGCATTTATGAACACTAATACTAAAAAATGAGCAAGTTAGGAAGTTAGAAAAGTTGAGCATATGAGAATTTCTTCACTAATGCTAAAAATATAAGAAAGTTAGGAAGATAGAAAAGTTGAGCCTATGAGCATTTCTTCACTAATGCTAAAAAATGAACAAGTTAGGAAGTTAGAAAAGTTGAGCATATGAGCATTTCTTCACTGATATGCTAAAAAATGATCAAGTTAGGAATTTAGAAAATTTGAGCATGTGAGAATTTATTCATTAATCTTAAAAAATAAGCAAGTTAAAAAAAAGTGCATGATTAAGGTCCAAATTCTAACCTGGTTTTAGCAACTTTACAACTCATCCATCCAATCATTTATTCCCTTCGGTCGATCTAACTTGATTTTGGCTCTTAAATCTTCTAACTCACCCCAAAAATTCTATTTTAATGATAAAGCTATGCTTTTTGAAAAGAATTAACCTCACAAACAAATTAACAAACGCCTAACAAATTCTGAAGGTTGAAAGAGAAAAGAGGCATAACTTTTGATTGGGTCAACACTTTTCCATGAAAATTTTCTAGGTTGATAAAAATATTATTACAATCAAAACTAATAAATCCAATATTCTCTAAATTGAGAAAAACCTTTGATTCAATTGTTTTTGCGAGTTGACCTTGATGAAAAGTCAAAGTTTTAATATCTTGCAAACTAGGAAGTGGGTTGATATGAAAAATAGCCAAATTATCAATAATGATATCAAGAACCTCCTTGACAAATCATTTTCCTCAACTACTACAAAAATCCAAATTTAATTGTTTCCACAAACAACCTACCGAAGAATTGAAGTTTTAAAACATCTCAAACCAGAAGAAATTTTGATCTAAAAACTTGTCCCATTAGGTGAAATTGAGTCATAAACACCTGTATAAAAATATTTTGCACCAAATCCTACAAATTTTTATATTTAATTGTCTTTATGATTTTCTACACTATGTGATTGTTCCCAAGACTTCAATTGAAATGGAAGATGATTCTTCTTCAAATTTCCAAACCTTTCCACACAAATTAAATAAAATATGATGCTAATTAAATATGGACAAGGATAATGAATAGTATAGGAAACATGTGGTACTATCAATTTGTGATTGGAATTGACTTAAGAAAGGTGCCCGATACATGACACGACTTATCACTTTGAAACAATTTTTTTTAAAATTTTGTGGTGTCAAAATGAGGCTAATAGAACACTTATTAGATTTGCATCCATCAAGAATGAGAACAAGCAAACAAGCTATTAAGATTCATTCAATGGTCATCAAAACATAAAATATAGAAAGTGAGTCAAACTTGTTAAGATTAACTCATTTGCAAATCCCCTCCTAGCTCTTTACTAGGCATCTCATACCAATGTGCCTTGGAGTTTGAGAGGATTGAGTTGAGTTAAATCTATGGAAATCATCTAGCACATGAAGCTAAAACCTAAGCCTAGGTTCAACAGCAAGCTCTAGGCTTGAGATATATAGAGAAAAATAATAAAAATAAAACAATAGTTTTTGTAACAAGGGTATTCCAATCTAGTAGTCACTCCCCTACTTCACTAGTTATTTTCACACAAGTAGGAGTGTCTCTCCCACTCACCATACACATAGTGGCAACACATGTAACACAATATATCATCTATGCATAGTAATGTTAGGTAAAATTTAATTGATCATAGATATAGCATAGTATTTATATTTCATCCCTTAGCCCCAAAATATCCCATGGGTTGGTGTTTGTATTCTTGTATCAACTTGGTTATGGCCTTCTTTTGTTGAGAATTTCAGTTGATGCAACAGAGTGGAAAATATGTGCCTTTAGATAAAGTTCCATTTAGGGTTGCTATTGAAAGATCCTTCATGATGCAATCTTTATTTTTGGTGACATAAACTTTACTGTTGATGTTTTTTTGTATGCTATTTTATATTTATTTAATGGTTACTATATTTTCCTTAACTTGTATAGTTTTGAGAAATTTTCACTTGCATTTTATTGATGATCAAATGGTGTCATAACATTATAACTTTATGAGGTAACTACTCTCAAGTGATTGCACTAATACTATAAATAAAGAAATTACTAACCCCCAAAGGTCAAATTGATAGTTCCTTGATGTTGATAACATTAGGAAAAATAAAAGAATCATTGCGATTTTGAGTTGGAGAGGGTGACAGAGGCTGGTTTGGTTTGAATGCATGTTTTTGATAAGCAATATTGTAGTAGGATTTTATATCTTACCTACATTTATTGTGGAAGCTTTTAGGGATTCTCACCGTTATAGTGGTTAGTGCTTTTAATGGCATCCAAGTCTCTTTAGGTGAGACGCAGTGAATTGTTTGATAAAATGCTTTGGCAGACATATATGAAAATTGTGGTAGCATAGACAAGGCAGTGAACTATTTGAAAAAAATCCTCAAACAAATGCGGTCTTATGGAATGCTAAGACAAGAAAATGTAATTAACAACTACTCCTACTTATTAGTTATATTAGTTATGCAATGTGAAGTAATTACATAACTGCTTAGGTTGACTTTGTAAAAAAAAAATATTGTAGTTTAAATTTTGTGATTTATCAACATCTACTTATTAGTTGTGCAATGTGAAGTATGTTGGATATTGTTGATATGTGGTTGTCATTGATGTCAACACTTTTGACATTAATGTCTTTAAGGTTGTATATGTTGAGGATATTGAGAAAATTGTAATAAAATAAGTTGCAAGTTGTTAGTGGTGCAGTGAAGTTCAACATGGTGGCTAGCTCAGTATACTAATGATAAGAGGTTGTGGATTAAAGGGTTTGTTGACAAGTATATCTATTTTATCCACATGAAGTTTCAGAGGTTCGCATGAAGATTTGATTGAGTTATGAGTATTTGTGTTCTAATAGTTGTTTTGTTGCTCTAGTTGGCGTTCCTAAAAGAAGATGATGTGATTCTAGTAATTTGAGTTGTTGCAGATGCTTTTGTGGTGATTCATGATGCTTGTGGATGTTTCTAGATCATTCTCTATCTGTTTTGTTGGTCTGCATTGATCGTTGTGCTTGCAATTGGTGATTTTCTTTTGTGAGTTCATGTTTTTCATGATCATGGCCAACATGGTGATTGTAGCGTGTTGCGGATATTTGAGGCATAATTTTTGAAGGTGTTCCATATTTGAGGATGTTGTTTTGGGTCCTCACTATGTTTTGGCCGACATTGTTTGGTGTGCATTGATAATTGTTTATTGATTTTGGGCCGACAGTTTGTACATATTTTATATTTTGTTGGGCCAACATGTAGTTGATGTTATTCTTAGTTGCAGATATATATGATCGATTGTTTATATCATTTTGAAGGCATGGTGTGTGATGTATGCTGAGTGTTGTGTGTGAATAATGTTCTAATATTTCAAAGGCAGAAGTAAAGTGTGAAGAAGAGTGAGTAGAAGAAAGTGTTTATGTGCTTAACCAGAACTGTAATAAGGCATTAGAAGATGTTATTTTCTCAGTTCAAAATCTTCTGGATGTAATCTGAATGTGACTATAAGACAATGAGTCTTCCTTTGGGTAGTAAGCCTTTTGTATTTGAGCAGTGAGCTCTAGGCAGTGTGCCTGAATGCATGTGCATTCCCCATTTATAATAATTTTAACAGAGTATAATCTTGTGGATTAACCTCCACCGTAGTTTTTCCCCTAACAAGGTTTCCACGAAAAAAAAATCTTGGTGTTATGTGTGCTTTTGATGTGGTGATTGTTTATGCTTTCATATTTATATATAAGATTTGAGAATAAGTTTAATTTGTATACTTTTTGTGAACACTGATTCACCCCCCCTCTCAGTGTTCCTTGATTCCAACAATTGGTATTAGAGCAGGTTCCTTGAAAGAAGTTTAATAGCTTGAGGTGATCCAGGATGGTGACATATAAGAAGGATAGTCTGAGATTTGATGGAACTAATTATTCTATGTGGAAGACTCGAATGGAGTGTCATCTGAGATGCATTGGTGAACCTTATTAGACAATTAAAAAGAATAGGTATATCATCCCACATAATGGTCCTTCTATTGCAGGTCAGATTAAGGAAGCCGAGTACAATATTAGGGCTAAGGAAGCATTGTTGAGTGCTTTGACTGATTCTGAGATGAAAAATGTAATGGAGCTAAAGACTGCTTATGAGATCTGGAAAAAGTTGGAAACTTTGTATGAAGGTGATACCCATGTGAAAATTGCTAAGTTGCAAAGCCTGAAAGGGAAATATGAAATGTTGAGAATGGGTGAAGATGAGAACATCACTTCTTTTATGCAGAGAGTGAATGAACTTGTGTGTAGTATTAGATGTGCTGGTGGAACATTGGAAGAATAAGAGATTGTTGCTAAAGTGCTCAGATCCTTTCCTATTGCATACAAACACAAAGCTATTGCTATTGAGGAGATCCAAACTATGACAAATGTAATCAGAGGCATGTTGATTGGTAAGCTTACTGCTTTTGAGTTAAGTGAGTTTGGTGAATTTCTTCCTAACACAAAATCTACATTCAAAGCTATTATCTCTGAAAAAGATAAGCAAAGGTATAATCTGGGAGAAATTTCTTCTAGAAAAATGTCCAAGTATGAGCAGGAAATGAGAGAGATTGAAGAAGAAGAGAGAAAATTAGATGATCTTGAAGCACTTATTGTCAAGAGAGTAGCCAGAGGAGAAGGTAAGTATAAAGGGAAATTGCCTCTTAAATGTTTTTCTTGTAATAAGATAGGTCATTTTGCCTCAAGGTGTCCGGAAAGAGTTCCTAACAAGCCTAGATTCCAAAGAAAGTGTTATTATGTTGTTGATGAAGGTGTGACGGATGATGAATCTGATAAAGATAATTTAAGTGAGGATGAATGGGTGTTTATTGCTATCAAGGAAAATGATCCAGTACCCACTTAATCTACTAGTTGCACAAATGTGGAGAAAGCTCTAGCTGCCATAGTTGAAGAAAAAGATGAATGGGTGATTGAAAGTGGATGCTCTCATCACATGACAGGTGATGAAAGTAAATTTGTGAGCTTGGAAAAGTTTGATGGTGGTGTTGTAATATTTGGTGATGACAAATTTGGTGTAATCCGTGGTAGGGGATCCATTTCTCTTGATGGTAAGCATAATACTGATGATGTTCTATATGTGGAAGGTTTGAAGCATAATCTCTTAAGTGTTGGACAGATGGTTGACAAGGGATACAATCTTCAATTCAAGAATGGAAAGTGTAGAATATTGGGGAGTTCTAGAAATGTGATTGCATCTGGTACAAAAACAAAAGGTAATATCTTTCACCTAAGTGCTATTGGTAAAAGTTGTCTGATTGCTCAAGTTGATGAAAGTTGGTTGTGGCATAGGAGAATGTGTCATGTAAACTTTGATAATATTATCAAGATAAGTTCTACTTAGGCAATGAGAGATCTTCCTAAGTTGATAAAACCTACTAATACTATATGCAAGGAATGTTAGTTAGGAAAGCAAACTACAGTTTCATTCCATAGCAAACAACATTGTTCAAATGAAGTGTTAGAGCTTGTGCATACTAACTTGTGTGGTCCTTCTAGAGTCAAAAGTTTACAAGGAGATAGGTATTTCATGTTACTTATTGATGATTATTCTAGATTGTTGTGGGTTACTTTCTTAAGAGAAAAATCTGAAGCTTTAGAGAAATTCAATATTTTTAAGGCTATGGTTGAGATAGAGAGAAGTCTGAAGATTAAATGTCTGAGATCAGATAGCGGTGGTGAATTCACTTTCAATGAGTTTAATTCTTTTTGTGAAGAACATGGGATAAAGAGACAATTATCTGCCCCACGGACCCCTCAGCAAAATGGAGTTGTGGAAAGGAAGAACAGGGCAATTCAAGAAGCTGCTAGGACCATGATGCTAGAAGGAAATATTTCACATATCTACTAGAAAGGAGTTGTGAGTATTGTCATTTACACTCTCACTTGGGTACATGTCAAAGGTGATACCAGGAAGACTCCTTATGAGCTATGGTATGGTCATAAGCCTATTGTTAGATACTTCAAAATCTTTGGGAGTAAATGCTATATCAAAAGAGATGAAGATATAGGAAAGTTTGATGCTAGAAGTGATGAAGGAATCTTTCTTGGTTATTCTACTAAAAGTAAAGCCTACCAGTGCTACAACAAGAGATTGAGGAAAGTAATTGAAAGTGTTAATGCCAAGGTTGATGAAGACACGGTTCTAGAACTTGCAGATATAATTCAAATGATCAAAATGATAGTTCAAATAAAGGAAAGAGAGTTTAGACTCAAAATCAAGTTAAGATCATTCTGGTGAATCAAGAAAATCAAGAGGAAGGAACTAGTGAAAGTGCAGAAGTGAGATCATAAGAGCCTGAAGTTCAAGAACACCCTAAGACTCCAAGGTATGTAAGACTAAATCATTCAAAAGATTAGATTATTGGTGATAAGAACAAAGGTGTTCGAACTAGGAGAAGAATTGTAGAATAATATTGTTTGATCTCAAAGACTGAGCCTAATAGTGTCAATGAAGCATGCAAAGATGAACATTGGATGGAAGCAACGAAAGAATAACTACTACAAATTAAGAAGAATGATACATGGATTCTTGTTCGTAGACCTAAGGACAAAAATGTAATTGGAACTAAATGGGTATTTTGGAACAAATTGAATGAGCAAGGTGAAGTTGTTAGAAACAAAGCAAGATTTGTGTGTAAAGCATATTCTCAGATGGAAGGAATTGAATTTGAAGAAAATTTTGCTCCTGTTGCTAGGATTGAAGCTATGAGACTATTTCTTGCTTATGCTACTTACAAAAACTTCAAGGTTTATCAGATGGATGTCATGTTAGCATTTCTAAATGGTGAACTGGAAGAAGAAGTGTATATTGAGCAACCTGATGGATTTCAATTGACTGATCAGGAAGATATGGTTTGTCGGTTGAAGAAAGCATTGTATGGACTTAAGCGAGCCCCAAGAGCACGGTATGCCAGATTGGACAAGTATTTGTTGAAGCTTGGATTTAATAAAGGTACTGCTGATAATAATTTGTATTTCAAGATTGATCATGATAAAGATTTGATTGTTGAAGTCTTTGTTGATGATATCATTTTTGGAGGAGATGATAGTTTGTGCATGAAGTTTGTTGATGAGATGTTGAGTGATTTTGAGATGTCTATGATTGGAGAAATGAAATTCTCTTTGGGATTGCAAATTACTCAGCTAGATAGAGGGATCTTTATATCTCAGTCCAAGTATATGAAAGAATTGCTAAAGAAGTTTGGTATGGAAGATTCAAAGCCAGTTGGTACACCCATGGTGATCGGATGTAAGTTAACAAAAGATGATGATTCACCTAAAACAAATCAGATTAGATACAAATCCATGATTGGCGGATTGCTCTATTTGACTCAAACTAGACCTGATATCATGAATGTCGTATGCATTGTTGCAATAATTCAAGCTAATCCTAAGGAATCTCATGTGACAACTGTGAAGAGGATTTTCAGGTACTTGAAGGGGATAGTTGATTTTGGCCTATGGTATCCTAAAGAAGATGACCTTACTTTGAGTGCTTTTACTAATGCTGATTGGGCATGAGATATGAATGATAGAAAGAGTACTAGTGGTGGTGCATTTTTCTTGGGAAAGAAGTTGATTTCATGGTTAAGTAAGAAGCAAAATGCCATTTCTTTATCTGTTGCAAAGGCAAAATACATTGTTGCTGCTAACAATTGTACTCAAGTATTGTGGATGAAGCAGATGTTGAAAGATATCAGAGTTGTGTATGATGAACCTATTTCTATATTCTGTGATAATTCAAGTGCAATTAACATTTCTAAGAATTTGTTGTTGCATTAAAAAGCCAAGCATATATCTATCAAGTTTCACTTTTTGAGAGAGAAGGTGAGTGAAAAGGAAGTCAGATTGGAGTATGTGCCCACCAAGGAACAAATTGCAAATATCTTTACCAATTCCTTGCCTAAGGATACTTTTGAATATCTCAGAGGGAAGCTAGGAGTGATTACCCCTCCTAATCAGAATTAAGATGCATTGACTTGCATCAGTCCGTGCATTTCATAGTCATATCTTGTGATCCAGATTGATGTTGTGGTGGTTGCTACTCAGGGGGAGTAGTCAGAAGTTCAAAAATATGGTTCAAAGCTTGTGTGGAGAAATATATTGTGTATCTTTTTCATTGATGTCAAAGGGGGAGAAGAGTCATGTGAAAAACCGTGAAAGAGTTAAGGAGAAAAGAGTCAAAATCTAAGGGGGAGAAAGTGCTAAGAGAAAGTTGCGTTGATGGTGTTTTTCACATCACGTGTTGACATCAATGCCAAAGGGGTAGATTGTTGGATATTGTTGATATGTGGTTGTCATTGATGTCAACACTTTTGGCATTAATGTCTTTAAGGCTATATATGTCGAGGATATTGAGAAAATTGTAATAAAATAAGTTGCAGGTTGTCGGTGGTGCAGTGAAGTTCAGCATGGTGGCTAGCTCAGTATATTGATGATAAGAGGTTGTGGATTAAAGGGTTTGTCGACAAGTATATCTATTTTATCCACATGAAGTTTCAGAGGTTCGCATGAAGATTTGATTGAGTTATTAGTATTTGTGTTCTAACAGTTGTTCTGTTGCTTTAGTTGGTGTTCCTGAAAGAAGATGATGTGATTCTAGTAAATTGAGTTGTTGCGGATGCTTCTGTGGTGATTCATGATTCTTTTGGATGTTTCTAGATGATTCTCTATCTGTGTTGTTGGTCTGCATTGATTGTTGTGCTCGCAATTATTGATATTCTTCTGTGAGTTCATGTTTTTCATGATCATGGCCGACAAGGTGATTGTAGCATGTTGCAGATCTTCGAGGCATAATTTTTGAAGGTTTTTCGTATTTGAGGATGTTGTTTTGGGTCCTCACTATGTTTTGATCGACATTGTTTGGTGTGTATTGATAATTGTTTATTGATTTTGGGTCGACAGTTTGTACACATTTTATATTTTGTTGGGTCGACATGTAGTTGATGTTTTTGATTAGAGGTAAATAACGGGTTTTGAAGGGGCCTGAAACCCTTTACAAAGAAAGCATCTGAACTAAAGATAAAAGCAAAACATCAGCAAACAACGCAACAGTAGTGACCTAGCAGCAAAAAAGTAGCCAAAAAGGAGAAGCACCTAGCAACACTACATACTTTTCAGAATGTCTACCGCCTCCACATCGCAATCTATAGCTTTCAGTGCATCATCAAAAAATATCAGAACTTTCCTTACCAGAAGTCCCTCCCTAAGCTTTAGTTTTGTTCCTAGTACGGGCTCCAGGACCACCCGTATTAACCTCAGAAATCAAAACAATACCTTTTTCACCATTCTTCTCAGCAGCAACAACTTCACCCATCTGCTTACCAGCAATAACACCCCCATCATCATGGAAAATATCTTTCCTCTTCTTAGCACTAACCAGAGGAGAGGCAACATTAACAAACTCATAATTCCCAACAATTTTATGACCCTCCCCATCTCTCATCACATAGTCCCAAACTTTCCCCATTTGTTCCTCAAGACTGAGGATTCTTTCTTCCATGTTCTACTTCATTTTGAGGGTTTCCTCTGCCATCGTGTCCACCACAGTGTTTAAGGATTCAAACAACTCATCAATTTGGTTCTAAACAAAGGACCCCTCAGTCTTGTTAACCATACCCCTAACTCTGACATTTGTTTTATTGAGCTCATGGAAAAACCACTTAAAAAGCTTAAAGAAAACAATAGACCCCTCGTGCGCAGTGCCAAGCACATTAGACAAATCATCTCTATCAATATTAAAAACCCCTTTACTGATCCGATGGATATTTTCAGTGAAAATTGAAGTGTCTCATTTCTCTCCAGAATCTACACCATTAGAAAGAGCTCGACGTTCTGATTCCAACGCAACTCGAACGGAGCGAAAAGGAGTCTGTTTGTGCAAGTTATGGCCAGTCAAACCTTGGGTCAAACTGGGATCAGAGGTGTCCAAGAAGCAAAAAAATTGACATCATCAAAATTTGTCGAAGTTGGTGTCACCGCGCAGAGCTCGTCACAAGCTTTCCAACGCAACTCGTTTCGACAAAATCCGACATCGTATGCAGGAGATATTGTCGGTCAAAGATCGTGCTTTGAAGGTTGACTTGACTGTACGGATGCTGATGTCAGCATTCCGTACTGTACGGCTATCGAAAATGGGTCGCTCAGAATCTACCACATGCATCCTCATCTGCATTGTACGGATCTAATTAGATGCTGACACGTGGCATCCGTACACCAGTCAGCAGCACACGTCATCAGTCAGTCAGCGCACAGTCATCGTCCAGTCAGCATTCGTCAGCGTCCTGCTTGGCGGACACGTCGGTGACACGTAGTATTCATTGGCCAATGAGAAACTGCCACGTGGCACCCTCCAGGTGCGGCACATGGACTTGTCTTGTACCGACGAGCAGTTAGTTTGTTTGCATTTGTTAAAAAAAAATCTTGTTCAAACGACCCGAGGGATTCGAACACCTAACCTCCGCCGAAACGGCCGCAACCTCAGTTGTTACACCACCGATGGGCGGCTCAACCATAGATGGAGTCAGTTTGATTTTGTTATGAAAATTGCGAATATTGTCTATTAAAAGCCAGCGGCCGGGTTGGAACCCACGACCGCCGGCTTACCAAAACAGTAAGTCACCAACGTGCCAGCGAACATGTTCGATATATAAGCGGCATAAGTTTCTTTTGTTGATTAGTTAGACCTGATTCCTAACTAAAAAAAACCTTAAAAGGTTATATTTTAATTTTAAATGAAACAAAACAAACTAACCCTCTAAATAATGAAAGCCCGAGAAAGGCTTAAAACAAAATTCTATTAAATTTGAAGGGCTTAAATTAATTTAGGGGATTTATATGTAAATGGAGAGATAAGGTTGTTTTAGAAAATCTTATGGTTTTTCCTCCATATGGAAAACAAAATTTTATTTAAAGGGTGGTATAGGGAGGAGTCTGGCTAAGAGTTCTTGGGCAGATTTTTCAAGGTAAAGGAATGCAAGTGATGAAGCTGAGGTGACAAGTGAATAGAAGAGTGTTTAGTTAATTTTATTGTGAGGAATTTTGAAGGTGAATTCTTGTAAGTGGAGAGTTAGCGTTTTCTTGCCTCCTTGGGGAAATCTTGTGAAGCTTTGTGTCTCTTGTGGAGAGGCTTGTTACCACGCACTTGGGGAGTGCATTTGAAGATTTTTTTGTGATCCAAGGGAAGGCTATGCTGGAGGCTTTGTAATCATTTTCTGGAGATTAATCGGATCAGTCTCACTCCATTGGAGCGGACCCGGAGACGTAGTCACGATTGTGGCAAACTCCGTTATCAAACCTCTGTTTGCATCTCTCTTTCTTTCCTTCACTTTCTTCCATTATGTTATAATCACCTTGTTATTTCTTCATTTTGTTATTTCCATAAGTTAATTTTGATTTTATTAACTTGGAATAAACATTGTAAAAGTTTAAGTATTCAATACTGCATATAGTCTAGATCCTATACAGATCATTTACCCAAGGCATCCTCCTCTTCATAAGAACTATTCCTATCCTTTTCAACAGGGGGTTCCTTACCTTTTTCCAAAGTGACCAAAGTTTTAAGCTTGCGGATGGAGCTCACAATTCCCTCAACCATCGCTTTCTCTTCATAACCCTCTCCAGGTCCTCACCTTAGGGCTCTAGAGCACTAGTAGTAACCCCATACTTATCTTTTATCTGCATAGTTGGCTAAACACTCAAGGAATCATTAGCAAAGAGGTCGCTTGCAATGGTGAGAGGGCGAACTTGCTCTAGAATTTGACTCGCAAACCGCAAAACCCTTTTCTTCCTACTAGCTTCCCCAATGTCCTTCATCTTAGTGGCTAGAGGTGAAGAGGAGTCCTCTCCATACAAGTCATTCCTTATCTTTAGGCCCCTACTCGGTACCACAACAACTTTTCACTACAGGTTAAATAAGCACCACTGTCACAATCTTCCCCTTTTTTCTTCTTTCTCAAGGGATGGCAATGTTGACCCCCTTCCAAAGAAGCAAGAGAATTCGACACAAACTCCACATCATCATCTGACTTATCCTCTTTACCCAAAATCAACTTCCTTCTCCTGGCCCTTTTACTAACATGTTCATCATCGGAAGCTGTATCATACCCTTCCGCAGGTTTTTTACCCTTCGGGTAGCCATAGGCCATAGGTTTGGCAACCTCAAAATATTTTGCATAATCAGAAATCAAGAGAATTAACCCAACACGTAAAACATGATTTTTTGGGTTCTTCTTGTGATCATTAATCCCCGCATCAAGAGACATAAGAAGATAAAACTGGAAAGAGACCCTCCTCTTGTGACAAAAGTGATTTAACAAAATGAAATGATAGTTACTCACCATCGAGAAATAACCTTTCAAGGTAATGTAGCACATCAATTCCTCTGAAACATTCCCCCATAGAGCCTTAAGGGAGCTGCATTGACAACCACCACTTTTAGCAGTCTTTAAGTCCTTCTCTTCAGCATCTTTGAAGAAGATTTTCATTGCAGTATACGCCTCCTTTTTATCCCTGAAAACCTTCATACTATCCATAGGCAGGCCCGTAATTCCAACAATGAATTCCTCATTCACCTTAAACTCAGTCCCATAAAGTTTAAGCACTTTGTCATTCCAACCCTTAAGAAATAGCTCTTTCACTTGAGAGTTGTTGCCATGAAGTTTCTCCAGATAAGGAGTTAATCCTCCCTTAACCAACACCTTCCATACCTCCGTTTCCTTCGTAGCATCACAAGATTTGGGTTCAACCCGATTTCTATCACCCCCATCTTTCTGCAATTCACACTAGGAACCAGCTTACAGACACTAAGCCCGACACCAAGAATACTTTGGAACAAAATGCCAAAACTACCTAGAATCTATGTGAGGCCAGAGATAGGACAGGGGAATATAACAATCCTTTGTCTATGACACCCTGCATCCGTATAGAACTCTTGATTCAAATCTTGCACCCCATTCTTATTCATAACATTCCGCCATGTGATGAGAAGCTTGCACGTCGCCCGCCATAATAGGACTTTAATCCAAATGAATTCAACATTGACATGTAGTTGATGTTATTCTTAGTTGTGGATATATATGATCAATTGTTTATATCATTTTGAAGGCATGGTGTGCGATGTATGCTGAGTGTTGTGTGCGAATAATGTTCTAATCTTTCGAAGGAAGAAGTAAAGTGTGAAGAAGAGTGAGCAGAAGAAAGTGTTTATGTGCTTAACCAGAAATGTAATCAGGCATTAGAAGATGCTATTTTCTCAGTTCAAAATCTTTTGGATGTAATCTAAATGTGACTGTAAGACAGTGAGTCTTCCTTTGGGCAGTAATCCTTTAGTATTTGAGCAGTGAGTTATAGGTAGTGTGCCTGAATGCATGTGCATTCCCCATTTATAATACTTTTAATAGAGTATAATCTTGTGGATTAACCTCCACCATGTTTTTTTCCCTAATAGGGTTTCCATGTAAAAAAATCTTGGTGTTATGTGTTTTTTTGATGTGGTGATTGTTTATGCTTTCATGTTTATCTATCAAATTTGAGAATAAGTTTAATTTGTATAATTTTTGTGAACACTGATTCACCCCCCCTCTCAATGTTGATTCCAACAAAGTAATGCTACGAGTTTGAAAGATGTGCAATGCAATGTAATGGAAAACACTGGGTGTTTATAAAACTGCAACCCACATCACAACATACCCACCCTTGTGGTTTTTAAGCCCGTATATGTAGGTGTGCATTACAAATAGCAAAAACACCAATTTCTTGTCATTATTGACAATAATGAATAAATTTGTTGAAAGTGGTGAACACAAAGTTTTAATGGTTGTTGGAAAACACTAGGTGTTTATCAAATGGTGCCTTTCATTACATTCCAGTGGTCTAAATAACAAAAGCTTTTTAAAACATTTATACTATTTTGTAAAATTCTAGGATGCATAACACTGGGTTTTACGAAACTTGGAACCCACTTAATATTTGAAAACCCTTTACAAACAACAAACCACTTAATGTTTGAAAACCATTTACAAACAACAACCCACATAATGTTTTAAAACCCTTTACAACTAACAACCCAAACGGTTAGAAACCCCTCACCTCACTTTGGTTAAATCTGCCCCCTGCTCTCCAACCTTTCGCTTTCAACTTGTAGAATAAAAAAGATGACAACACACAGTGTTAATGGTTGTTGGAAAACACTGGGTGTTTACAAAACAATGCCTTTCATTACATTCCTACAGTCTAAATAACAAAAGCGTTCCAAGACATTCATACTGTTTTGTAAAATTCCAAGTTGCAAAACACTAGGTTTTACAAAACGTGCAACCCACTTAATGTTTGAAAACCCTTTACAGACAACAACCCACATAATGTTTTAAAACCATTTAGAAGTAACAATCCAATCGGTTACAAACACCTCACCTCACTTCCGTTAGTTTTTCGTCTCCCCCATTTGCAACTCCATTCTCCAACCTTTTGCTTTCAACTTGCAGAATGAAAAAGTCGACAACACAGTGTTAATGGTTGTTGGAAAACACTGGGTGTTTATAAAACTTTGCATTTCATTACATTCCTATGGTCTCAATAACAAAAGCTTTCAAAAAATTCATATTGTTTTCTAAAATTCAAGGTTACAAAATACTAAGTTTTATGAAACCTACAACCCACTTAATGTTTTAAAAACTTTTAAAAACAACAACCCACATAATATTTTCAAACCTTTTACAAATAACAACCTAATCGATTACAAACCACTCACCTCAATTCGCTTAGTTGTCTCCCCCACTTGCAACTGCACCCCTTTGCTCTCCAAACTTTTGCTTTCAACCTACAGAATGAGAAAACCCACAACAAAAAGTGTTTCCAAATAATAGTACTTGTTACAATTTAAAGCACATGTCTTAATCATGTTAGCTCCCCTTCCCACCCGCGATGAACATATAGCTTCTTGTGCAAGGCAAAAAATGTCGACGTAATTTTAAGCGACGGGAAAAACGAGCTAACACCATTGTTATCTTCTTGCTTTCCTCGCCATGAAGTTTCCACTGTTTGGAGAAGAAATTGACCAGATGGTCTTCATCCACGCGTGGTTGGGAGACATCGATGCGACAATAGATAATGTGGATGAAAACAAGCTCATCCCAATGTTGCAGAACTACTACATGATGAGAATGCAGGGAAGAGAGGTTATGAAATTTCCTTTGGTCCGGACAATTGACCTAGAAGGGTTTCAAAAACTGCGAGATGAGAGAGACCGAAGCATCACTTTCCTGCTTAGAGCCATTACACTGGTCACCAACACCATGCGAGGTTGGGCAATGCGATATGTGGAAGATGAAGGTCTCTCGGAGAAAATTGTAGCAGGGGATGATGACGTTTGGGATTTCGGCACCAGTGAAGAATGGCTCCAGAATGATCCTAGGGATCTGAAGGAAAAAGCAAAGGGGTTGACGCACTAGAAATGTGGACCAAATTGCCCGATGGTTGAGAACTACATTGCATACATGAAGCGCGTGGAGTCGCAGGATTCTGAGGACGAGGAGGCAGATTGATGAAAGCTGCCGGGTCAGGTATTTTGTCAGTTTTTATATAGGTTTTTTTCAACACTAGCACAATATAAGGTATAGAAATCTCAGTTAGTTCCGGGATAGAAGTCATCTGCCTAAGCAACTACCAGGCCATTTTGTCATACTGTAAAAGCAAAGCACAAAGGGTAGGAAAGGGTAGTATGAATGGCCATTTTGTCAGAGAAGGCAAACATGTAGTTCCTTTTTGGTTTCCAGACTCAAATGTAAACTCTTTTTTTGAAAGTAATAGAGGGTGTTGCCCCTTAACAGCGATTTAATGAGCAAAAAAAAAGAATTTTTATTTATTTATTAATTTTTATCAAAGCACTCCAGTTCATTCTTTAAATTTTAGTCTAAATTACACTATTAAAATTATGAGACCACCAGCATTAAAATATTCAAATCTCAGCGCCCACTCCAAATTTTTAGGAAGGCCCTAGTAGGACCTGACCCTTAGAGGGTATTGACTTTTATTCCTACATCTAGCTACGACTGAGACAAGATGCCGGTGACAAAACGCATTTGAAGCTGGGATTTCAATCGATTGTATCTCTCAATACGTTCCTAAAACCTCGGTAAAACCCTACGCTGTCAAAATGGCTGCCTGTATCTCTTATTGCACTATACTCCTTCCTCTTCAAACTACTCAACAATGCAGACTACCCATGAAAAACTCTGCCAAAATTCTCAACAAAACAGACGAAACCACCCGAAATAAGATCAGTAATTTCCGTTATCTCCAAGCAAATACTTCTGTATACTCTACAAAACTAGGAAATGCGATAATCTTGGAGAGTAAATCAAATATATATAATACGGCCAAAGCGATTTTAAAACCCAAGAGCCCATTTAAGTATGAACCAAGACGAGAAGAAGAAAAAGAAGATTTGGAGTATTATAATCCCAAAATAGGGGACCTCGTTGTTGGAGTTGTGGTTTCCTGCAATGAGAACAAACTCAAGATCAGTATAGGCTCCGAAAGCCTTGCTTCCATGTATTTGAGCGAGTTTCTCCCTATTATCCAGTCTGAGACCGCCCAAATATCCTGTGAATTGCCCGCGAACATAAATATAGAGGGAATATCTGAATCATCTTCTTATTCTTCTGCTGTTAATGATTATAGTGATCGTTTTGCGAATGGTAGGATGGGTATTCCGATGAATAAAATTACGACAACAAAGTCTGTGATTGCAGAGGGAACTGTTATCTATGCTGAAGTTCTTGGTCGTACTTTTAATGGTGAGGCTCTGCTTTCGTCCAGGTGTTTTGCTAAAAAGATCGCATGGCAACGACTTAGGCAGGTTCTTTTCTATCTTTGATTTTCCCTTTCTTTAATTATTTTTGTTAGGCACTTTCAAGTTTCAGCAATATACAGCCTTAAGTGCTCTGGGAGTTGTCTTTAGACAATGTAAATGCTCTTGTTGTTGCTTTTAAAATTGGGGGATTTGTATATATCTTTTACTTGTATCTATTACAGACCTTAGTAAGACATCAGGTCTCGGGTATGATGTACTATGAACTATACAAACATCTCGCTCTCTCAACTTTATCATTAGTATCTGAGAACCCTGATGACATTTATGATTTCTTCTTACAAATTTGTTATCCCTTACAAACATTTTTTTTTAATTTGGAGATTCTCCTCATGTAATCCAGTGTTTCGACAATATTCTTATTAATGTTATCTGCAAGCAACTTTGTTACAGATCCCCCTTCTCCTGCCTCCTCTCGCTGAAATTATTTTCCTTTTTTTTTCGGGTGCTAGGAACCCTATAGGATTTTTCAAGAAACTTGCCAGAAACCTTACCGAAAAGTTTCTCAACCATTTTAAAAAATTCATCAAAAAGCAAAGATTAGAAAACCACAGAAGCGAGAATAGAAGGCGAATCATGAATTTTTGGGCTGAAAATTAATATTTGTGAATTTGTGATTAGAAATTAAATGTTGAGGATTTGTTTCACTTTCTTGAACCTTGATTATCATTCTAATTTAGTATCTGCTGTATAACTATTCATGTCCAATGATTAAATTGCCTTGCCATCTTCCGAAACCATTTTCTAAGTTTTCCTGAAATATTCTATTGAGCCTACACTTGTCATTACTCATGTTTTGGGCCCTCGCCATTTCCATTTCCAGACTGTGTTTCCATTTTGAGAATCACGTGCAACAGAGCTTCTTAGTAAACTGCTCCACAATGAAATCCTAGCTAAACCCTACTTGAATGTTGGTTTAATTCTAAGAATCCAACTGTAACCCTATCTTGTCTCGCAATAAAACCCCATAACATTTAAATTTGCAACTTGGGTTATTTGGAAATGAGATTCATGATGGATAATGAAGTAGTACTTTTGGGGGTAATTTTGTTGTGCACATCATCTTGGAAAATTAGGAGGCCAGTACAAGGCTAATGATTTCTAAGTTGATGTAAAATTTTTGCCTACTTGTGGGTTTGAGCTACATTTGCATGAGAAAGGGCATCTTCATCTTACTTTGCAGTAATCAGTTTTGCATAAAGGATTTTAAAGTCTTCTATTTGCTAATTTGCATACCGAGGATTAGCATGCCTGATATACTGTGCATGAAAACAATTGGTTCTATACACTCTTATCTTTGTGAGAATGATCAATCTAGTGCACAGTCTTATTCTCATGAGATTAGTTTGTTTGCTCAATGAATTTATTGAATTTGGACTATACTAGCCTAGTAGAAACTGTATAAACTTTAAAGGATTTCATATCTACCTATTGGCTTATTTGCACTTTGGCGATTAGATATTATTTGTTGTGATTGAGAACAATTGATTATACACAATTTCTTATGTGCAAGACAATGATTAGTCTAATTTAGAGTCCCGCATTCATGATAGTTTAGTTTGCTTACTTGATGAATTTGCTGAATTTGAACTTTTCTATCCTAATAGGAACTCTGTAACATTGATATTCCATTGTAAGTGTGGTTTGTTGATCATAATATTAGATTTTGTGGCTTGGAGTATTTTTTTCATATGAACAAAAGTAGAGGCTAGCTAGCTTACTCTACAGTATTAGTTTTTGCAATTAGTTTTATGTTCTATTTCTTTCAACGTAGTCATCTTATTTCCATAGATATATATATTGGCATTGGATAATTTTTGATACTGGATTTGCCTATTCACAGGTACATATCCATACTGGATCTGTATTGGATCACTGTCCTGATGTGGTCTGTGTATGGGTACTATTAACTTTGCTGCAACAATCAAATGCTGCTTGGGTGCTGCCCAGGTTTTTATGAGACGAACCTAGGGTGTATGTGGGCAAGATCTTGTATGCCTGGGCCATACTTGGGGTGAACCTGAGGCCCTATGGCCCAAGTAAAAATCCATAATGAAAAAACAGAAAAAAATTTAAAAACTATCTTAACCCTAAAAGCAACTACCCTAACTGCACTTACAGCACTAGAAACATGAAACACAAAAGAAAATAATTCTTCTTCCTTTTCATTCCTCAGACACCCAAAATTCCATTGCTACTCATTGGTCAAGGCTATAACTTTGATTACTGTTTGGACAACGTTATCCTGCTATTCCTATGCATCATCAATTATTAGATAGCTGCTGGGAAGATCAAGAAACTTGCAAAAAGGAGGATCTTCTATATTGTACATATGCCATAAATATAAATCATTTGAAGAATCAATTATTAGTTGTGTTTTGTGGTATATTTTGTGCAAATTATTGCTACATTTTTATATTTTTCATATTTAATATACTTTTTTTATGGCTGTAATCAAGGCATACAAAACCTGGGAAATAAAAAGCAGAGAACCATGTAATCAAACCCTGAACCTGAACACGAACTGAATCTAACTGACAAATTAGGAAAAAATTTCAGTACAAAATCCTTGTATTTGCTAAACTAAAGCTTCATGGAATTTGTTGTATGAGTTTATAACATGGTCATTTGTTGTAGATCAAGATGTTTTGAAGGAGATAACAAGAGTGAAAATGCATAGTCTTGTAAACAATCAAAGAATTGATTGAATGAATAGAGAAGGTTTAGATGTATTGAAATTTCATTCATGATGACTAATCACCTAATGCTTTGAAAACATTGAATTTCACACAAATCATTGAAATTCAAATTGTGGAAATGAACACAAGTACACAAACAATTTACACCTTGAAATCTGCTTTGCATTCCTTCAAAAGCTTTTAAGGAAACCTCCACAACTGTCAAATTAACAGCTGCACAGAATTTTTACACTGTATTGAGTTATGAAACGTCTATCTTGCATCTATCTTTATACTATTCAGCTAAAAATTCTTATCTTCCAAGAATAGCATTCTTATCTCATGCAGGAGATGACTTGTAAGATAAGTCTAAATCATTAGTGCTTTTCCGCACTTTATTAGACTTAATTAACTAAATAAAAGATTTTCACTTTATCACTTAAGTGAATTACAAAATAGAAATAATTTGAACTACTTGCATGTTCACATTGAACTTGTGCAGAAGTTCAGAATTGAGCTAAAAAACTCAACAAGATGTTTACAAGTCATTTATCATATCAATGCTCAAATTTTAGACAAAAGAGTAAGATGGCAAGAAATCTTAGAAGAAGAAGAAGGACAATGCTTTTTTAAGTTCATAATAGATTTGGGTGCAAGTTTCCTTGAGCAATGGTTTTTTTAGATAATAGAGCTGTGGGTTCTATATAAGCCCACACTTATAGAAGATAAATGATTACAAAAGAGCTCTAAGCCAATCTAAGGCATATAATATCTGAAAAATGACTATATACTGCTTGGATATAGACACAATGCAAACATATCTAGTCAAAATGCCAGGCCTGAGAATGTAATGCGAGAAAATATTGACAAATGAACAGGACTTGGACAACTAGAAAATATTCAATGAAAGCTTATTGCATTCATTCAAAATGTACATATTTAACAATAAGAAAATGACTTTTTCATTCATCTTCTAGATGATTGTTCAACTTCTAGTGCAACTAGGAAATATAAAATTTAAAATATTATCTTACTGCTACTAGGATTAAGTACATTATTGCTACACCCCCCTTAATTTGTAGGTGTAGTGGTAGAACCACTATATGTGTTGTGCATTGGGCAACTTGGTTATGGCGCCTCTTCTTCTTGATATGAAGCTCTAGTGTGTTCTACAAAGGGTTTTGCTTGAGTGATTCCCTTTTGCAGTTTTCCAAGAACTAGGATATGGACTTGGTATTTGTTAGAATTGTGAAAAACACGAGCCACGTGATCAAACAACAAACAAATACACCTTCCACACAAGAGAGCTGCAAACAATAATATGCAATATCCTCAACAAGAAAAAGTTACAGAATGAACCTCAAGAATCTTCAAGGAAAACAAGAGTCCTCAAAAGTTGAGAGTTCAAGAGTGATAATACAAATGAGGGTTGAGTGCTATATAGGAGCAAACCTAAATGATAAAGAGATTAGATCATGACAAGTGTCAACATCTCATGCAATGAGATAGAATGATCTAATAATATCACTTCAATTAACATAAAAAACACTCCTAAGTTTAGCTTAAGTGCATGAGAATAAATTAGACTAATAATTAATTAAAGATTAATTAATTATTAGGTAATGCATGATTACTCTAACACCCCCCCTTAAGATGAACTTAGGGAGTTGAAGATTCTTGAGGTTCATTCTGTAGCTTTTTCTTGTTGAGGATATTGTATATTATTGTTTGCAACTCTCTTGCGTGGAAGATGTATTTGTTCGTTCTTTGATCCTATGGCTCTTGTTTTTCACAATTCTGGCATGGTATTAGAGTGTTTTCTCAGTGTTGTTGCCGTGCACTCCTCATTTTGAAGACTTTGACAGGCCATATCTTCTGCATCTAGACTCCTTTTTGGGTGCCGTTTTTTTGAAACTGCATGATTTTTTCGTATACATCGTCATGGAGCTATCAATTTTCTCATTTTTTTCTATTAGAGAATTGTATTTTCAGAATGTGGCTTCTTTTTTTGGACATTGTGAGCTTCCATTGTAAGCATTTCTCTTATGTAAACACTTTGATACCATGTTGAAGTTGGGAAAAATCAACTCCACAGCTCCCAAGGATCACCTGCAATCAAACACCTGTCACAGAAAGAGAATAGCAAAGCTATGGAGGCCAAGAGCTATCGATCCAAAAAAACATGAATATTATGAATGTGCATCTTAATGATAATACAATAAAGAATCCTTATAAAAGGATAATCAACCTAGAAACCCTAGGTGAGGATAAAACAAGATCATGAAATGTGTCCTCATCCTATGACATGAGACATAAAAATAACATGACCTAAGTAAGCTTAAGTAATGAGAGGAAAAGGAACCTAATAATTAAGTATTTAATTAATTAGGAAATACCTTTTACTCTAACAGTATTTAGACTTGAGTTTGTTTTCTCAAGTCGAGTCAACTTTCCATGATGCTATATACCATTTTAAGAGAATACCACACTCATTTGCTGTGAAAATTATCATTGCCATTTTCTTTTGAGTGATGAAATTTGTAGAAGGTTGTTCAATTTCCATGAGTTGTCCAAATGTGTGCCAGCTACACCATGTGTTTTGAAAAGTGGATAACCTAGGTGTTGTGACCTTTTCACACATCGCCCCATTAAGGATGGGGACCCCTAATTTTTGCTCCATTCTGGCCTTTTTTTGGCTTTGGTTTTGTCTCTCTCTCTCTCTCCCTGCCGGTCTCTTTTCTATCTGCCTTTCGAGGGATGTCTCCGCCATTGAATTTAAACGTGAATTTGGCCAAGTATGAAAATTAGGGTTTCCACCTTACTGGGTAGTCCGAGGTCAAACAAAGTGAATATATTGAAAATAGAGACTAACACTGTTGTCAGTGTGCTTCCAACAGGCTTCCACCGAAATTTCATCAGATTCCAGTAACTTACTATTTTTAGTAAGTGTGTAATTCCAGGCATTCCATCAGCATTTTTGAGGTTTTAACAGTCACACTACATTCAGAACACATCAAGCTGCTCGTGTAAAAATTTTGAGTTGTAAACTTACTATTTTTAGCAGCTTTGCTTTGAGAGATTTCAAGGCTTAGATGCAGTTTTTTCAACGATCCGCATATTCCGGTTTTTTTGAAGACCTTCAAGCGACAGTATAACATGCAAAATGAGATGACAACTTTCGTGAGTTCACCCTTTAGAGGCTATTTTTAGGGTTTGTGTACGATATTCCTTATGGTTTTCGAGCTTCGATGATGTGACATGCAAACGGAGATGGTCACTCATTTAGGAACTACTATTTTTAGCGGGTGCATCCCGGTAGTCGCCTCCAGCACTTCAGAATCACGAGCTGATCGCAATGCAGCAGAAACAAGAACAAACGGAGATCATTTGATATGCATGCAGAACAAATTAGGGTTTCCAGCTTCGGGACCCAAAAAGAGGGGTAAAAGGTCAGAATTTTCGAAAACCGGTGTATACCACCGCGATCAGCGTCTTCCAAGCTATCTGTTGGTAAAATTTGAAGGCAAACGAAGCACTTATTATTTATAGTAAGTCATTTTGGAAACAGGCTAAAAATAGCAAATCAGCAGCATGCGCCGATGTCAACAGGCAAGTCACGTGGTGAGGAGCATGTCATTCGAATTTCAAATCAAACGGAGTTGTGGAGGTATCAGAAGCAGACAGTTACTATAAATAGCAAACCACCTTTAGAAATGGGCTAAAAATAGCAAGACAACCCGAAATAGCAGTGTCAACAGGCCAACGAGGTCGTGAAGATGCAGTGTTTAAAATTTCAAAACGATTTGAGCCTCTGAAGTGTGAAAATCAAGAGACTTACTATTTATAGTAAGGCATGGAGGAATGGGCAAAGACGAAGAAAAAGTGACTAAGTCTGAAACTTCATCCTGCACCACCAAGAAAATGCGCCCACCTTCAGCTGGAGTCAATTTTTTTTTCTAAGTGTTGATCTTTATCCTCCTGCCCTGTCTAAATGCGCCCACCTCAAGTCATGCATGCAAAAATATTCCAAGTGAAAGTTTCATCCTCCAGCCTAGCTAAAATGCGCCCAAGGAAAAGCTGGAGAAAGTTAAAAAAGTTTAAGTATGAGGAATATCCTTCAGCCTAGGCAAAATGCGCCCATGCAACAAGAAGGTCAAAAATTCAAAGAGGGGTCAAAGACTTCATCTTGCACACATAGCAAAATGCGCCCTCACATGCAAGCAAGATGCTAAGTATGAAACTCGCCCTTCACATATGCCAAAATGCGCCCAAGGATAGCCAGTCAAAGAGTCAACAAACTTCATCCTTCATCAAGTAGCAAATGCGCCCAAGCTCAACGAGGAGTTAACAAGAAAGTCAAAGGGTCAAAGGTTTCATCCACCTCACATAGTAAAATGCGCCCACCTCCAAGCATGACATGCATGAAATTTTCTAAGTATGAAATTCATCCTCCTAGAGGCATCAAATGCGCCCAAGTTAAGCCATGTGAAGACAAAATCAAGGAAGCTCAAGGGTCACTTGTTGGAGGCGTTTGAAATGTTATTCTCCTCTACATGCCAAATGCGCTCAAGGCATAAGGTGATGCTAGGCGTGGTCAATATTCTCCTTCAAGTGTCATTTGCGCCTAAGGGGGTGAGGTAAAATACAAGGTGGTGAAAACACAGTTAATGCTAGGTGTTGGAAATTTAATGAAGAATATTACTAGGCGTGGAAATCTAATAAGCTAAGTGCGCCTAAAGTAATGGAAGTGTGAAATAAAATACAGGGTGGTGAATAAAATAAAGCATGTTAGGCGTGATATGTGCTTTAAAATGGAAAATTTTCCAAGTGAAGTTGATGAATTTTCTCACAGGAAAATGAATGAAGATGAAATAAAAAAATTTCCCAAGGCAAAATTTTCAAAATGCAAGGTGATTTAAAATTCTCTAAGGCAAAATATTTTCTTCCTTTAGAAAATACGCCTAGACATGAAGGTGATGAAATTTTTCTTGGAGCACGAATGAATTCTCTAGTGACGGAGTCAGAGAATGCTGGCATTGCAGGATGAATTTAAAAAATTTTCAAGTCAGAGCAACAAGATGTTCACAGAGATGAGAAGAACGGATTTAAATTTCATAAGGAGATATTTTTCTAAGGTTCAAAATTTTAAAAATTTAAATGAACCCGTTCGTTGTGTACCCATGGATTCATCACGTTTTGGAGAAAATTTTCTTTTGGGTACTGATGATCTTTGATGAGAAATGGATTTCTATGTCTTCTGCATATCGCCAAGGCCTTCAGCATGAAGAATTTGATCGGTGCTCGAATTGTGAAATTTTCCTAAGGGAGAATTTAAAATTTTCTAAGGCAAATTTGAATAAAATGTGTTTTCGAAAGGAAAATGCTTCGACGATGAATTTAAAGTGAATTGCCTAGATGATTTTGATTGAGTTCTTCACAGATGAATTTTCCAAGAGTGTCATAGGTGATTAAAATTGAGAATTTGCAAGACAGAACTTCGGCTGGTGAATGGAAATTGATTTAAAGATGAATTTAAATTAAATTTTTTTCGAAAGTGAATTAAAACATGCTCGTCAAAGTTGAACTTCTAGAAGAATAAGATTCTTGACGTCGAAAGACAAGTGTCAAAAATACCAGAGAGGGAAATTCGAATGAAGTAGTGGAGATTTAATATACTGGCTAAACTTAGCCTTCTTCTAGAAATCGATTTTCCTATAAGAGCTGAAGATTCATTCATTCTTTTTCACAGCTGAGGAAAATCGAATTTGCTCTAAGTCTGATGTTGAAGTGTTGCTGAAGTTCGAAATTTGTTGAAGAGGAGTTTGCTGAAGCCGAGTTTTAAAATCTGAAGTTGCTCAAGGTTGAAAGTTGATTGAAGAAATTTCGATTTGAAAAAGAATATTGCTGAAGAAGTACGATTTGAAGAAAACTGCTGAAACCGAAGCTTGAAGTGATCACATTGCTGAAGCTGAATGTTATTGAGGAGGTGCACACTTGCTAAGTCTGCAGTTGCTGAGAGTTAAAGAAGTGCGAACTTGCTAAGTCTGATTTGAAGTTGCTGGAGTGCGAATTTAAAAGCCCAAGTGCTGATTAAAGTTGGCAGATTTCTTGAAGTATTGAGGTTGCTAAAGCTTGCTTAGAAATTTGTTTCTAAGTGGTTGATAATTCGAAGTCTGTTGGAGAAGAAGTTGAGATGGCTGAAGCAAGGACAACTGGCAAGGACAACAATGGTGCATCCAGGCAAGCTGTTATAAAGAAGCTGAGCAAGTCTTTCTTGCCGGAGTCGAAGTTTACTTCGAAGTTGGGCAAGCTGGCAGATACAAATTTGGGCTCTGTCAACTTGGAGACTTTCAAGAACAGAATGCTGGGGATTGGTAGTCATCAACCTTCGACCACTTCACACAACATCATTCGAAGTGGGTTATATGCAGCAGCTGGTTTCCCACCAGCCATTTAGTGTTCGGAGCTGATGATGGAGTGCGCCAACTGCTATGAGAAGGATCACAGGTCAATCGTGTCACCAGATGGACAAGTGCTCGCCAACCTCACTCCTGCTGCCATTGGTGAAACTTTTGGAATCCTAGTGCATAGGAACATGATTTACAAATCGAGGGAGCGAGCTGAGCGAATGTATGCTTCTGCATTCGAGAGATGTACAGAGACAATCAACACTCACTGGATGGGCAACCCCAAGCCCTCTCGTACGAAGTTGCCGAGACAAATCATAGCAGATGACTTGAAGCAGGAGTATTGTGATCTTATCATGATGCTGAGTCGAGTTGGAGGTTGCCCGCAATCTTTTATTTTTGAGCCATGGATGTTCTATTACATCAACCTTGTGCTGGAAGGAAAGGAGTACGTCAACTGGGCTACAATGATCAGTGACAATTTGCACGAGCAGCTCCTGAGCCTGAGAAGAACGAAGACATTCTATATGGGTTCTTACATTGTTTACATGCTGGCCCGTATGACGAAATACAGAGGAATTTCATACAAGGAGCCTGTTGGTTGTGGCTCTCACCAGTTCAAAATTCATGAGGCTTGTCCGCAACTACACTTGACTAGTACCACTCATTACAAGAGTGCCAATGACGCCTTCACCATGCACATCACGAGAACACTTCAGGAGCGGATGCATCACAGGATCTCGAGGGAAGCCCAGGAATTGATTGAGAGGTATGGGTGTTGGTTTATACAATTTCCGAAGTTTTCTTACATAAGGCTGCAAGGATTTTCCTCATACCCATATAGGCTGCCTAGGTACCCAACCAACAAAATATTGATCTTAGAAATATCTAGGCAATTGGTTGCCTACGATAAGATTTAGAAGAAAAAGAAGAAGGGAGGTGTTGACTTCCCAATTGTTATGGGCAATTCTGATGAAGTGTGTCCTTCATTACAGGCAGCTAGAGAAGCCAAGAGCAAGCTTCAATTTTATCACTTTTCCTATCACACCAGTAGACAGCACTATGATCCGCATAACAATATCAGATGGGTACTGTCAGAAGAGTTTAAACACAAGGCAAATATTGAGGATTATTGGGCTGGTGCATCAGACGAGGCTGAAGTCAGGAAGAGAGTGTTCTCTAGGTTGCCAATAGGCATGATTAGGGAGTGTGAAGTCATTCCAATACTAGACCAGGTGGATGAGGACATGAACATCGTCCATCTAGATTACGAAGCAGTAAGAGATACTCCACTTCCGCTCCCGGATTGGTCAAAGCCTGAGATAGCAGATTTGGACGCACTTTGCATTCCAGTCCTGACATTTACTAGAGCATGGGTTGACAGACGTGTGAGCAGGTTGAAGAGTAGGTCGATTGCATTGACTTACAATTTGATGGGAGATCACAGGACACCCACCACCAGCAGGAAGAAACAAATCACACGAGGTCCAGAATCTCGAAGGAAGGAGCCAGTTCGGCAGGAGCCTGTTCAGCCGGAGCCTCCAAGAGTTGCAGTTGAATCACCCATGCCATTGGAGACACGTTCTCCAAGCATATAGGAGGTTTCTTTATTTGCTGATCAAAGAAATGCATTGAATCAGGTGCAAGCGGTACAGGAAAATAATCAGCCACCACGGAGAGAGTCAGGTGGCCAGAGTGTCAACGCACCTACCAGAGATGATCAACAAACTCATGAGGGGACTGCTACTGACCCTCAGTTTCAGCAAGAGTTAGAGGCGGCTTTAGACGATGATGATATAGTTTCAGGAGATACTCAGCCACTTGAGGCCGATGAGCCTCGCCAGAATGATATAGAAGTTGAACAAGTTCGTGAAGTAGAGGCACAAGAACAACAACCGCTTGATATACAATATATAGTACCTGATTGGCTTAGAGATAGGATGAGAAGAAGCCCCAGCGAAGAAATTGATCCAGCAATTGAGATGGAAGAGTTTTTGAATAGGATCAGCGTGCCTCCACAAAAGAAGAGAGCACGAAAATTTTCAAAGATTTCGACTGATGAGGATGGCTCTCGCACCCTTCACATGGCAGTGCCACAGGTTGATTGTGACCGAGATGAAGCAGTGCCTGAAAACTATGTGGTCACAACTCTGGAGTTACGACGTCCCACTGGTGCACAGATTGTAGAGGAGTGTGATAACTCCTACCACACCCTCAAGGACAGATTATTTAAAAAGGAAGGAAAGTACAAGAAGTTGAAAAGAGAGCATAAGGCTTTGATAGGATATGTGCAACAGTTGTCTTGTCCCTCGTGGGCAGGAGATTCCAGCGATAAAACTTCCAGCCGACTTACCTAGAGAGTCAATCAGTGGCTTGTTGGAGTTGGGGAAGATGGCACAGGAGGCAGATAAGTGGGTCACGGGAGTTCGTGGTGAGACATAAAAGTTTATGGAGGACCTTGCTCTTGCTTTTCAACAGGCTTCTAGTATTTTGGCACGAATGGAGGCAGTTGATCAGGCCTGGGGTGATGCTTTTGTTTATCAGAGCAAAGTAATTCAGCGTCTTGAGGCATTGAGACATGTTCCTTTGCGGTTGCTGATTGATGGAGGGGTCATTCAGGAGAATGACAGGTATGACTTTTCTAGATGGTATTCTTCAGCAATCACGGGACGTGGTTTCTTCGACGCATCACAGGCGGATTCAACTAGAGTACGGAAGGCTATGGCCAATATCATTGATGGAGTCCAGAATACTTTCGAGGCCATATTTGCTAGGCGGTTGAATCCCAATGAGGTGACTGTTGATAATTTGAGGGGTAGGCTGGTGCCTTTCTTTTCAGAAGTGAGGACCTTTGTACAAGATGACTTTGAGAACACTTCTACTTTCTCCAGTTTGATTCAGAGCACGCAGGATTCTTTAGTCGCTTGGAGAAAATCTTGTGCACGACATGAACAGTCAGTCACGGTGTTAGAGTTCCAGCTTGATTGCATTCCAGTTCAGGAGGTTGAGGCTGTACTTGGCAGGTTCATTGAGTTTGCAGCCAGGGAGAAGGAGAATGGGAATGCACTACTGGACGATGATCTTCTAGAGGACTGATTGTGGGCATTAATTGCCTTTACTATTTTGGGAGTGAGTGGGAATCTTTGATTCATTTAATGTACCACTCCCCATTCTGGCAGTTTTTAGGGTTAGGGCTGAGGTGGCTTAATCTTAGCCATTCTTTTGATTGTAACCCTAGCCGTCCTTTGGACTGAGCCATCTATAAAAGGGGGAGTCCCCCTCATTTGTAATTATTAGAATTAGAGATTAGAATCAGATTATAGATCAAACCAGAGAGTAGAGCAGAGTAGACATTTTGCTTGATAGTTTAGCATAGTTTGGAGGAGAAGGAAAAGTTTTCCTTTGAAAACTTTTGTAAGAGATTGTTGTGTAACACTTTCATAATAGAAGATCTTTTCATTGATGGTGAAATTCATCTTCATTGTGTTTAGCTAGCAAGGTTTCTTCGTCCCTTCAATTCCAAGTAGCGTAAGATAGCATAAAGTAGTTTAAGAAGTAGCATTTTCATTTCATGCAAGTAGATAGTAGCTGTGGATGTGTGGCATTGATCAAGGCACTTAGTTTCATTCCATACCACTAGCGGCTTGCTGACGGCAAGTTTGCCTTGCATGGTCTATTGGAGCATTTCATAAACTTAACTTCAGTTGTAGCTCATGCCTTGGTATGCGTCGTTTTGACGGTATCTTGATGTTGGGTTGTGACTTGAAAATTACTCGCTATCCCTTTGAAGATTGCACCTACTTTGTGTAAGCTTTCCAGCGTGAGGCGGAACAGAGTTTGGTTGAAGCTCGTTAAGATTGATCCCACGTCCCACTTTAGAGTAGAATATAGAATCTTCTTACCCTTACACTCATTTACCTTCTGTTCATCTTTGGTTAGTTTTAGGAAAACGTACTTATTGCTAAATCATCCGCATTGCATAAATCCCTTCCAATCATCCATTTACTATTAACTGCAAGAATTCTGAACAATTGTGTAAGTCCCCTCGTGAAAACAACAATTCACATCAAACCAATTGAGGGTATTCTAAGTATTTCGGAACCTTGGAGTTGAACGTGCGAACTTTCTTGCAATCTTAGCGCACGGAATACTTTGATCAAGAGAGAATAGAGTAGCCTTCGGACAACTTCGTTCTGCTGATTGGTGTGGTCACAAAAATCACATCAACACTAGGTTGATTTACCCACAAGTAACCCAAAAGTTTGTTGAAGCATGCACTGGATGACTTGACTTTGTGTCAAGTTGAAAATGTGAGCCACTTCTTTGTTCACAATATCAAAACATAAAAATTGTTCTTGTGGTTGGAAAAACTATGTTGAAAATGAAGGTATATGATGATCTCGCTCCATGCATAGTCATCGAAAACCAAAATTGAGTGTGCAATCTTAGTTGTTTAGGTGCTATGTTGAACATTACTGGTACAGTCATGGATGGAGGGTCTAGAAAGAATTGTCCAACCGTGCAGCTTAGAGTCAACACGATGGAAATATCACAAGAAAATACTTTGCAAACATAGATCTTTATTGAATTGGCAATCTTATATGCATCATATGCCTCATGGGTCAATAATCGAGGCTCACAGGCCTACCGCAAGGGCATTCAACATTACAACTGGTCGAAGGCCTTATTACAGTCCCTCAATGGGGTTGATTGAAAAGAAACTAACTATCTGACTATCACTAACTAAATGACTGCTTTCCAAATGATTACAAATGTCCTTAAATATGATTCTCTAGCTCCAATAAAGGTCTGTGTCGGCCTCAAGGGTTTACAAACCCCAATGAATAATCAAGCATGTAGGTTGGCCTTAAAACATGAAAGATAATCCTTTGCGAAATGAAAAGTATTGCGAATCTCCAAGAAAGATCCCCTTGGACCCAAATGCTTCTATGATGTCCCATTAAGCTCTACACACTTCAGGATAGGTCTATACTATGAAATTTGGACCAGGTCGGCCCCAAATACTTTGACTGTGAATTATAGTGAAGTTTTGAGAGCGATAACTTTTTGTAGACAAATGCAAATGATCTGAAATCTAGTTATGTGATAGATGTCTTTGTGTAAATGCTATATCCTGCTTTGCGAGTTGAGAAACGATAATGCAGTGAAATGTAGAATGAAATGCTGAAACTGCTACAGTTTGAAATGCAAAAGGAAATGTTTTTGGTTGATATAGGATTGCTTTACAACCAGGGATGCTCCTGCATCAGACACCCAAGGTTGGAAGAAAAGTGAGTCCCTCACTTTTCAGGGGCTAGAGGAAAACCAAAGTGGTCCACCTTAGCCTGAGAAATCCATGATGAATTCTTCACTGTTTTGCCTTTCCACTTCTCCAGATTGCTGCACCCTTAATATTAGTGTACATGGGGTTATGAATAGTCAACTTGTGGCTATCTTAACTCTTAATTAAGTCATATTATCATTAGTATATTGTTATTTAGTTGTTTAGGTCGACTTAAGACCTATATAGGTGTGTCTAAGTCGGCCTAGGTGATATCCTAGGCATAAATAGGTATATATAGGAGGTTGTGAGTCTTATTTCATCATCAAGTTGTGAAATGTGTTCTCATTAGAGATATTTGGAGGTTTGCCCCCTCGAAGTGGCTTGTTATTCTCAGTTATTATCAAGTATTTGCAACATATTTCATATCATATTCTTCTATTGTGCAAGTTATTTCCTAACAAGTGGTATCAGAGCATGATCTTGGCACCGTAGAGGCAAGGTTTTTTTCTCAATATTGGAGGCGATTTTGGAAAGAGCGTATCTTTTAGATTTTGGAGAATTTTTTTCTGATTTTTAAAGGGTTTTCGAAGAATATATTAAAGAAGCTACAAGCCATATTTTAGAAGAATTGGAGTAGAATTGAGTGAATTATTGTAGAATTAGGGTTTCTACACAATTTATTTGGAATCTGCATATCTCTCACATATTGTCGAATTGGAGATTTATTTTTATTGGGTTTTTGAAGACATACTAAAGGAGCTTACAGTAAAAAAATTTGGTGGAATTGGAGCAGAAATAGGCAAGTTATTGAAAAATTAAGGTTTTCACAAATATCACTCTCAAGGCTGCAAATCTGCTTATTTCTTGGAAATTTTTCTAGGTGAGTTATTTTGGCCCTAGTAAGTTACAGTAAAATTTTTAGAGAATTTAAGTTTCATTTGTGTGATTTATTTCAAAATCATTGGTTTCCATCATGATGGGGCCTGCAACAAGGGGCAAAAAGAATGTTGTCACTCCGGGGAAAACTCTTGATAAGGATGGGCTAACAATAGAGGATATTAATCCTAATGAGGAAATTAGTAAGGTAAAGGAAGACATTTCCTCAATGAAGATGGATATGTGTGACCTAAGAGGAGATATATCGGTCATACGGAGCATGCTAAGCGCCTTTATGAATGAACCAAGAAAGGAGGTCTCAAGCAACCAAGAACCAGATGAAGAAGAAGAAGAAGAAGAAGAAGAAGATGAAGAAGTAGAAGAAGAAGAAGAAGAAGAAGCAAAAGACAAACCAAAAGAAGAAGCGGAAGAAGAAGGAGAAGAAGAAGAAGAAGAACCAAAAGAAGAAGAAGAAGAAGAAGAAGAAGAAGAAGAAAAAGACCATGAAGAAGAAGTGAAAGAAGAAGAAGTTCCTAATCAAGATATTCAACCAATGCAAGGGTACCATGTATTATTCCTCACCTCTTCCTCTATGGCACATCAAAAGGTTCAAGTAAAGGAAGGACACATTCATCGCCATCAAGAGCTTGATGGAAAGGGGAGACACATCTTGGAGCTGAAGTTAATTTTCCAGATACACATGAAGAAGCTGGGGACATCAACAATTCCAAGTTACCTCATTACAAGGAAATATTTTCTAGTTGAAGATGCCACATGGGAGGATGAGGAGTTCATTCAAAAGAATCCAAACTTGATTAGCATTGAGGACAATGCTTCTTTGAAGAAGGGGGTATGCTACACCCTTAATATTAGTGTACATGGGGTTATGAATAGTCAGCTTGTGGCTATCTTAACTCTTAATTAAGTCATATTATCATTAGTATATTGTTATTTAGTTGTTTAGGTCGGCCTAAGACTTATATAGGTGTGTCTAAGTCGGCCTAGGTGATATCCTAGGCATAAATGGGTATATATAGGAGGTTGTGAGTCTTATTTCATCATCAAGTTGTGAAGTGTGTTCTCATTAGAGATATTTGGAGGTTTTCCCCCTCAAAGTGGCTTGTTATTCTCAATTATTATCAAGTATTTGCAGCATATTTCATATCATATTCTTCTATTGTGCAAGTTATTTCATAACACAGATATTCCTTGTATTGTTTGTTCCTGGTGCTCCTTCCGGTTTTGGTATCTAAAATCTGCTTAATTTCTTCTGCTGGTTGATGTGGTAACTGCTCCTTCAAATCTAATTCTGTGTTATTGCCACTTGACTGCCCTTCATGATACTCATATATATCTGCAACATTGAAAATAGGTGATATACCCAATGTCTTCGGTAACTCCACTTCGTATGCATTTCCGGAATCAAACTTCCTTAGAATCTTACATGGTCCAATCTTTCTCATCTTTAGCTCGTTGTATGTTCCTAATGAAAATCTTTCCTTTCTCAGATATACCATCACTTCATCGCCAACAACAAATTCCTTATGTCTTCTTTTCTCATTTGCCTTCTCCTTATACTTACTCTTCATATCCTCCAAGTGCTTCCGAACTTGATTATGCAATGTCTCCATGAAGACTCTTTTGCCTTTGCATTCCTCTTATTCTCCATACTGATGTCTCTGAGCTCCGCAACTCCGTTGGGATGTACTCCTGTCACAATCTCAAATGGTGTCTTCCTTGTACTCCAGTTTACTGAGTTATTGTATGCAAATTTTGCTTGCGGTAGAACTATGTCCCAATTTCTTGCCTTATCTCCGACCAAACACCTCAACAAGTTACCCAAACTTTTGATAAGCTTTCGGTAGAAACTCGCTAATCCATGGAATGATCTTACCTCTCCAACGTTCACCGGTGTAGGCCACTCAACAATTGTTCTAACCTTCTCAGGGTCCATCTTCAATCCTCCAGCAGAAATAACAAAACCCAAGTACACCAACTCTTTCTTCATAAAGCTACACTTCTTGACATTAATGAACAACTTGTCCTCTCTCAACATTTGCAATACTTGTCTGATGTGCCACAAATGTTCTTCTCTAGTCTTACGTAAAATTAGAATATCATCCAAATAAACAATGACAAACTTACCCAAGAAATTCTTTAGTACCTCATTCATCAATCTCATGAAAGTGCTAGGTGCATTGGTGAATCCAAAAGGCATCACTAACCACTCATACAATCCTTCATTAGTCTTAAATGCAATCTTCCATTCATCTCCTTCTCTGATTCTGATTTGATGGTATCCATTCTTTAGATCAATCTTTGTGAAATACTTTGCTCCACTCAAACAGTCCATAATGTCATCCATCCTTGGCAATGGGAATATATACTTGATAGTGATCCTATTGATTGCTTTTGAGTTTGTGCATATTCTCCACTCTCCATCCTTCTTTGGTGCAAGAACAATAGGTACCACACGTGGGCTTAATCTTTCTTTGATGAATCCGTTCTTCAACAACTCTTGTATCTACCGGTTCAATTCTGCATTCTTTATGAGTGTTATCCTATGTGCTGCCTTGTTTGGCAAACTTGCTCGTGGTATCAGATCTATTTGATGACTGATGCTCTAGACTGGCGGTAAGCCATCTGGTACATTCTCTAATATGATATCTCCATATTTTGTCAATAGTTCTGCTACCTCTGCATTCTCTGCAATAGAATTCTTTGCCTCTAGTTTACCACTCTTCTTTGGAATTAGTGTAAAATTCTCATGCCTCAATCCATCCATCCATCTACCAAACATAGTCTGGTAGTGCTACAAACTTCACTTTTCTCTTCTTCCTCTAAAGGTATCAACTTGATTCTTTTGCCATTCGAAGTCACAGCGTAATTATTCCTTCTTCCATCATGAATCGCTTTCCTATCATATTGCCATGGTCTTCTTAATAGTAAATGACATGCATCCATAGGGATAATATCACACAATACTTCATCCTTATATGATCCAATATGAAATTTCATCGAACATTGCTCATTCACCAATATCTTATGCTCATCCTAAATCCATGCTATTCTATAGGGGTTTGGATGTTTCAATCTCTTCAAATTCAACTTGGTTACCATCTCCTCTGGAACTAGATTATTAGTGTTACCACTATCAATGATAATTTTACATACCTTTGCTTCGAACTTACATCTTGTTCTGAACAAACTCTTTCTTTGCGGTGGTTCCTCAGTCACTTCTTCATGCATCAAAGCTCTCCTCATTGCCAATGACTCACCTTTCTCTGGTTTCCCAACTGAATTAGGGGATTCAACAGGTTCCTCATCCACATAAGCTGCTCTTTCGGTATGTTCAGTTTTCTTACTGGTACTTCCTTGATGGCATTCAAATACTCTATGTCCTTCATCTCCACACTTGAAACAGGTTCCTCTAAATGGTCTCTTCTCAGATCTTCCTTCATCTCTCCAGCATCCATCATTGCTGTATGAATTATGACCTCTTCTATCACTACGGAAGTAATTTCTATCTTCTCTTCCTTTGCGGTATGAATTACAGTCCTCTTCATTGTGGTAGGGTTTCCCATCTTTGTTTTACTCTGCATAAGGTCTTCTTTCTTTGGTTTGTGATCCACTCCTCTGGAATCTTCCTCTTGCACTTCTTTGTCTTTGTTCAAACTTCTTGTTCAGCTTCTCTTCCACCTTCATTGCAAATTGGTATGCTTCTTCAACTGATGTCATCTTCACCAGGCTCAGTTCTTCCTGAATGTTTGTTCTCAGTCTATTGATGTACCTCACAACCTTTTCTTTGCTTGCTTTGCTATGTCTTGTCCTAATGATCATCTTGTAGAATTCTTCATTATATTCCTTCACAAATTTTTCCTTTTGCCTCAAGTTCTGCAATCCTTTCAACAATTCCAGTTTATAATTAGTAGGTATAAATTGATTCTTCAGCTTTGTCACCATTCTGCCCCACCTTATGATTTTCTCCTTTCCTCTTCTATTCCTATCCAATTGAACTTCTTTCCACCATAAAGCAGCGTGTCCTTTCAACTTTGTTTTTGCAAATCTCACTTTTTCTAGATCTTCAATTTCCTCATATTCAAAGTATTCTTCCATTTCATTGATCCAATCAATCAATTCCTCAGGATTTAAATTTCCCGCGTAATTTTGAATTTCAACTCTAAGCCGCTTACCAATTTTTGAAATAGCTTTCAACATCTTCACTTTATCTGATTCTTCTTCTTCTTGTAGGGTTTCTTCAATTTGATTCACAACATGATCTAACTCATCATTGCTTTCATCTTCATGTCTAGGGTTTAGGCCTCTTCTTCTATCTTCTTCTATTGAATCTAATCAGTCTCGCATTGCTCGCATCATTTCCAACATTTCATCCATTCTTCCAGCGACATTCACCATAGTAGGCGCTCTCATTGGTGGCATCTCTCCTTGGATCCTATGCAACTACCTCAATTCGATGATTTGGCTACAAGGGTTTCAATTGCCTCACAGTCGGCAATCGGTTGAAAACACATGCAGTTTGCCTCAAGTTGACTATCTGTTCACCACAAGGAATGCCTTCAAGACTTGCAAACTTGCTCTGATACCACTTGGTGCAGTCATGAATGGAGGGTTCGAAAAGAATTGTCCAACCGTGTAGCTTAGAGTCAACACGGCGGAAATATCACAAGAAAATACTCTGCAAACATAGATCTTTATTGAATTGGCAATCTTACATGCATCATATGCCTCATGGGCGAATAATTAAGGCTCACACGCCTATTGCAAGGGCATTCAACATTACAACTGGCCAAACGCCTTATTATAGTCCCTCAATGGAGTTGATTGAAAATAAAATAACTATCTGACTATCACTAACTGAATGACTGCTTTCCAAATGATTACAAATGCCCTTAAATATGATTCTCCAGCTCCAATAAAGGTTTGCGTCGACCTCAAGGGTTTACAAACCCCAATGAGTGATCAAGCGTGTAGGTCAGCGTTAAAACATGAAAGATAATCCTTTGCGAAATGAAATGTATTGCGAATCTACAAGAAAGATCCCCTTGGATCCAAAATGCTTGTATGATTTCCCATTAAGCTCTGCATGCTTTGGGGTAGGTCCGCACTATGAAATTTGGACTAGGTCGGCCCAAATGCTCTGACTGTGAATTACAGTGAAGTCTGAGAGCGATAAATTTTCGTAGACAAATGCAAATGATCTGAAATTTGGATGTGAGATAGATGTCCTTATATAAAATATATGATAAAATATCGAATATTTTATCTGCTTCCTCAACTTGCGTTCCTATCAAATATTCCAAAACTATAATGATAAACTAAAGACAAATTTAGAAACTATCTAAACTAACTAAAGACGACTAAGATGACCATTAATATTACATTATTTAATATATTTAATTATTAAATATATTAAATAATGTAATATTAATGGTCATCTTAGTCGTCTTTAGTTAGTTTAGATAGTTTCTAAATTTGTTTTTAGTCTACGATCGTTTCTTTTAGAAACATCGTCTCTTGTAAATCTATATAAGGAACTTTTGTTCCTCTGTTTAATACATCGAATATTTTATCATGGTATCAGAGCGGGAGCCGGTCTGGGTCTGACTCCCTCACGGGAGGGCTCAGGTTTTTTGAAAAAAAAAAAAATTATTTTCGCGGGTTTTCTAGTTTGATCGCATGTTCTTCTTAGCCAGTTCTAAATGTGTTTTGCAAATTTTCGTGTGTGTTTCCTGGGCGAAATCGCGGGTTCTTGGTTGGCGTCGATTTTCTGCTTCGTGGCTGTGCAATGTCAAGGGTTTTGTGATAGATGTTTTCGCAACCCTCCTTTTACAATTTTCGCGGGCTTTTGAAACTCATTTTTGTGGCATTTTTTTGGTGCGACTAGGCGTGAATTTCTGGCCATGGTTTTGGCGGATTTTCTGGGCGTTTTCGTCACTATCTCTTGGTGGTTTTTTCTGTATTTTGTGTTGGTATATTTTGCATTTTTTTGTGTCGCCTCTATTTTTGGTGTTGCTGGACGCAATTTCTCTTGGTCTGGGCGACTAAAAAGTCCTTTTCTGATGCTTCTTGTGGCTCGTTTTTTCTTTGACACGATTTCTGCTTCCTCAACTTGCGTTTTTCTAAGAAAGGTTTTCTCATATATTTCTGGGCACGCGATTGAGAAGGTTTTTTGGAGTTGATCGTCATTTTTCTGGGCGTGACCTACTAAATCGTGATGGGGTTTTCTAGTTTTTTTGCCTTAAAAAATTATGAAAGGGTTTTTAATTTTTTTTTTTCCTGAAAAAAATTATGGAGGGTTTTTATATTTTTTCCGAAAAATTATGGGGTTTTTTATAATTTTCACCTTAAAAAAAAATTATTTGGTGGGTTTTAGAATTTTAGCCTTGAAAAAAATTATTTGTTGGGTTTATAATTTTTCCTTAAAAATTATTTGGAGGGTTTTTTAATATTTTTTCCTGAAATTTTTTTGTGAGGTTTTCTGATTTTTGCCTGAAAAATCATGAAAGGGTTTTACCGTTTTTCCTTAAAAATGATGTTTTGTATGCTGATCCGTGTTTCGGATTCTGTGCTAGCTACTTGGATTCCTTTGTGGTTTTTTTAGCCTTTTTTTCAGAAAAAAACGATGCTTTGTAAACTTCAGATTCAGGGTTTTGCGATTTTGTCCTAAAAAATCGTGGTTTCTTGCAGTCTGTTATGGAGCGTTGTGCTCATCTGCAAAAGTTTGGAGGGTTTGCCGATTTTTCCTCAAAATCGTGGTAGTTGTTTTTTTGGAGTCTCTGGCTACAGGGAGGGACAACTTTGTTACCCAACATCAAGTTGGATGTTTTGTGATCAGTTCTGGTTATTTTCAGAAGTTTTGCAGTTTCTGAGAGAGTTAGTGGCAGACTCATCTCAAGTGGCAGAGTCAGTGGCAGGCTCTTGTCTTTTGTGGTAGAACGTTCTTTGTTTCTGTGGGTCGTCAGAACGATGACCATTAAGGGAGGGTATTAAATATATTAAATAATGTAATATTAATGGTCATCTTAGTCGTCTTTAGTTAGTTTAGGTAGTTTCTAAATTTGTTTTTAGTCTACGATCGTTTCTTTTAGAAACATCGTCTCTTGTAAATCTATATAAGGAACTTTTGTTCCTCTGTTTAATACATCGAATATTTTATCAGTGTAAATGCTATATCCTGCTTCGCGAGCTGAGAAACAATAATGCAATGAAATGTGGAGTGAAATGCTGAAACTGCTACAGATTGAAATGCAAAAAGAAATGTTTTTGGTTGATACAAGATTGCTTTACAACTAGGGATATTCCTGCATCAATTACTTGCTAAGATGCTGCAGCAATATGCTGCAATGACAAATCCTCAATGCATAATTTGGAAGTCTCCAAATACCATGCTTGAAGAACTTGAATTCTTGATGTTTCTCCAAGTATCATGCTCGAAGAACTTAAAATCTTAATTTTGAAAGATGAGAGTGAGAGCTATTGTATAGGACCCCCTAGAAAGAGTACATGAAATTGTATAGAGATACACTACGCAATGATGCCCTCTTGGGTTTTCATCACGAGTTTCCATTAAGCAACCCTTTTGGGTTTCGGCTAAATGGGAAAAGTTTGTATTCCATCCTTTCAGGTTTTGAACTTACAATTCAAGTGCAAAATTATGATCAACAATAGACAATATTTATGGCCTTAAATAATTTATATTGAACTGCATATTTGGTGGTCTTAGTGTGCTCATCATCAATATTCTAATGGGAAATCACAAATACAAAAAATCATTGCATTGATCAACACCAAAGAGATTGAGGGCATAATTATCCCTTGTGGGATTTGAGTGCAACTTTACAGTTTTCTTAGTAGGTTGTCACTCAATAGTTCAAGTATTAGTATTAGTAACTACAATGCTTAGCTCATCGTCAACTAGATTGATATCAACATTTGCATTAGGAGTAGACAAGCTCAACAATGTCTATAATGTTGAGTTTATTATCAACTAGATCAACAACAACATCCACATTAGGATAGGAGTAGATGAGCCATCATTTAAATTGGTGGATTGGATTCTCTTATAGGATTTTCACAAAAGGCAAGTCTCGATCTTCCATTTGGAATGATCTATCCATCCGAAATATGCCTCATTGATTTTGTAGGTGGATCCTTGGCTTAACATTTCTTTGTTGAAAGTGTGAGTTGACCATTGGTAGACAAGGATGTAGATCAAAACAATCATGGGAGGTATGTCCTTGACATCCACAATGTGTTTGAACTTGATAGGTTTTAGTACAAGTTGATTTTGATTCACATGACAACTTGTCAATTTCATAAGGGTGACCAATAGGTTAACACTCAACTTGACTATTGTTTTGAATACCTCTAGACACAAATTTGATAGGTTTGGAATATTTTGGTATATGAAAATTTACAACACTTGTATACCCTAGACCAAGATGATGTTTGTTGTGTTTTATTGTCTCCCAGACTCCCATTGTAGGTGGAGATTCAACAATGAGAGGACTCAAAGATATTGTATCCATGATGAGTTTTGACAACAGACCTTTTGATTTAGACCCAACATTGTTTTGTGGCACATGAGGAAGTTGAACACTGCTCGAAGAAAGAACATGGACATTTTTCTTCTCTACAACACTTTTATGTGACACAAGAGGGGGCTTATCGCTTTTCTTCAAGGACCTTTTGTCTTTAGTAGTCTTTTGAGTTGAATTGCTTGAGAAAGGAACATAATTGTTGACAACATCTTCTATGTTGAGGTATTGGGTACCTATTCTTGTAGTTGATCTTGCAACCCATTGCTTTTTGGCGGCAACATCTTCTATTGGTTGCAAAATTGCATAAATAAAGGTTTGTATTGACACCAACATTCTAAGATTATCTTTGCTTCTTGTTTGTTGCTTACATAAATTTGAAAATTATCCCTCTAATAGGTTGCCTTTTCTATATATCCTAGATTGATATACCAAACCTCTTGATATTCTTGCCCTTTTGATATACCTGTCAATACATGGAAGAAGCTCATTCATTTGATATACTTTTTAGTACATGAAAGTGACATTAAAGCATGTGAGAGTAGAGAGGTATTTGGCACATAGTTAACACATGAAAAGATTCACCCTATCGATGATGGTTAGAAAGAAATTGAAATATCTTTTAGTTAGGATTTATATCTTACAATAGCAACAAATGGGTAATGGAGAGAATGAAAATGAACATTGAAATGTCTTTATTTCTACCCAGTAATTAGAAGGACAAAGCCACAAATGCTCAATCACGATGGCTTGACTTGTAAATGTGAACCAAAGTTTCCTTGAATACCAAACATTGCAATTGTTTTAGGTTTTGCACAAAATTATTTTGACTTTTGGACTTTTGATTTCACCAAAAACAACTTATTGTCTTATGTATTTGACAAGCCTAAAAATTTCTTCCTTCCCACAATATTCTAGGATGGGTTAAATGCTATGTTCCACAGTGTTTCAGGGATGGGGACGGGGGGACGGAAGGGGACGCGTTTCCAGGACATTTCCTAGGGGGGCATTTTTAGGGGACGGCGACATACAAAATGCAAATATATATATGATTTTTTCAAAATTTATTAATATATTATAGAGAGAGAGAGAGGGAAAGAGAGAGATATATGCCAATAAATTAATAATTGATAACAACAATATCAATATGTAAATAAATCGCGAGAGTAGTAGTATAACAGCATAATAAATGTCATTAAACTTATTATTGTAGCCTATGATCCGGGTATGTTTGTATTTCATTGGGAATCAATATAAATTAGATTCTGAAGGAAATGTCTGCTGCTGTAATCAAATCAGGCTTATATCAGACCTGTAATGCAATGTATTCAGACTTGATATAGTGCAAATAAAATCAGATTTGAGGTTGAATGTTTCATATTTGTTGATGTTATGATAGTAGTTATCATTTTTATGTTTTATGCAAATGATTTGGCATTAAAATTCAATCAAACACAAGCATAGACATTCAGAAATCAGAACTCAGTCACTTTGCATGCCAAGTGTTTGACAAAATGTCAAACAGCCCAAACTCAAAAATCACTTAAGAAAGGAGGACGAAATATTTAAAAAAATCAAAATTTAAATGTTTTTTTAACCTAGGAAGCTCCCTGTCCATGGGGGACGGCTAGCTGTCCCCGGTACAATGAGGGACGTTTCCAACGTCCCCCATCCGTATTGGGGACAGGGAACTGTTCCCAAAGGGCAGGGGATGTTTCCTCCCGTTTCCTGCTAGTTGGGCTGTTTCGGGGATGGCTGGGGGACGTCCCCTTTGTGTCCCCCCGTCCCGGGACGATTGGGGACGGGGATAGTGGGTTTTGGGGCAGGGGACACGTCCTCGTGTAACACAGGTTAAATGACAATTTTTAAATTGACTATTTCAACTTCACTATGAAATCAACCCCATGACTATATAAAAATGACTTCAAATTTAAAATACTTGGTGAGAATTTCCCATCCTAAATGACTATAAAAAATGCTCTACTTTTTGTCGAACTATGTTTTGACTCCAAGTTCAAGATTGAAAATCCAACTCAAAATCTTAATCCCTAAAGTTTGAAGAAAAACTTATCAATATGAGGAGCCATGGATTGGGAGAAAAAATGAATTGCAATCATGTGAAGCATCGTCCCAGTAATGATGGAAGAGTAGAGGTCACAACAATTTTGGATTGTGAATGGTACGTGGGAGCCACAAATGCTAAGTGGGTATGGAGGTCACAATCTCACAAACAATGAACAAGTGCGCCAATAGAGATCTTTATAGCGTGCACATTTAAAAAATAGAGAGTATTCATGGCAACATCAAGGAAGGCACAAAGGACCTCCTTTTTGATCAGAGTCTTTGCTTCCTGTTCCAATGAGCTTGTACAAATAGCAAAATTTGTTGCATTGCTTGTAAGTAGTATTCTAGCTATAGGTGAGATCAATGCTACTTGTGGAAAGAGTCTTGCTTCAATTGGGCTTGGGAATGATGAGACCAACCATCAAGTACATACACAACTCCTATTGACTACACTTGGACTCTTATCAATATATTTTTGGTGCCATACTCTTTGAAGAGACCCTCTACCAATCCACAATCGATGGCATTAGATTAGTTGATGCATTACATGAGGCAAATGTGATATCTTCTCAAGTAGTCAACACTTTGGTTTCACCTAGGAAGAAAATGTCATCTTCAAGATTCAAAAGCAAAATATGGTCTTCATTATGTAGAGCTAGCTACAATTTGCCAAATTGGTGGCTATCTACACAGTAGACAATAGCTTGTGTTACACGGGGACACGTCCCCTGTCCCAAAATGCACTGTCCCCGTCCCCAGCTGTTCCCGGTATAGGGGGACGCAAAGGGGATGTCCCCTTGCCGTCCTCGAAACAGGCCAGAGAGTAGGAAATGGCAGGAAACGTCCCTGCCTGGTTGGTGATGGCTCCCCGTCCCTGGTATGGCTGGGGGACGTCAGAAACGTCCCTCATCATCTCGGAGACGGCTAGTTGTTCCCTGAGGACAAGGAACTTCCAGTAGTAAAAAAAACATTAAAAACTCATTTTAAAAAAAATTTCTTTTTGCTGTTTGAACTTTGAGACTTCTGGATACATGTTTGAGACATTTGGATATTGATAGACCATGGTTTTATCGATGTTTGAGACTGCTGTTATAAATATATAAGTTTAACAGAGAAAAGTAGAAAACATCTTACAAAAATGGTAACTCGCAGTATTCTCTAGATTAAATAACTTGCACACCTTGTTGTTTCATGATATACCCAATGAGGGAAAAGTTGTGATTCTTGTCACCTTGTTTCTGTGGTATTTCTTTGGATTGTGAAAGCACTTTGAAGTGTTTTATTGTTTGCTTGATGTTCCTCCATGTTTCCTCAGCTGCCATATCTTTGCTTCCTTTGGAGGAGTTAAAATGTTAAAGGTCTTAAAACATTATATTCATTAAAGCTCTCTGACTCCGCAATGTTTCTCTACTGCAGTTTATATGTCAACATGTATAATCTACATATACCATATGTACAACAATATTTTAAAAAGTCATATGATGTGAGTCTGCTTCCATTTTCTGATCTCTAAACTTAATTTTCAACCCACTTTGCTTATCAAGAACCAACCAGCTCTGAAATCCATGAACATCAGGAAAACTTGTTACTTGATATAATAATCATTCAATGCCAGAGATTACCTTGAATCTGCAATATGCAGAGAACCTACATTGGTCCTAAAGTGTTGTAATGAATTAATTTTAAAATATTTGTGTCCTACTGAGCTGGTTCCTTTAGAAGACTCTCTATGCTATCGTTCAAGAATAAATACAAAGGTACTCTGTGCACAATCTGATATTTACGCAAGAATTGAAAGCTATGATGTGAGAGGCAAGTCTTGTTTGTAAGCTTGCTGTTCAATTGCTGGCTCTGCTGCTGATCTGTAGAAACCTCCTCCTCGTCTCTCTCCTTTTGTAAGGACACGAACTTTTAACTCATTTTTGACAGGGCATCTGTCTTTTAAAATAATGCTTTAATGACATTTATTATGCTGTTATACTACTGCTCTTGTGATTTATTTACATATTGATATTGTTGTTATCAATTATTGACATCTCTCTCTCTATAATATATTAATAAATAAATAAATATATATATATATATATATATATATATATCGTTGCCCCTACCGTCCCCTAAAAATGGCCCCATAGGAAATGTCCAGGAAACGCGTCCCCTGTCGTTCCCCCGTCCTTGTCCCCGTTCCCGAAACATCGTGGAACATAGACAATAGCTGATGTCATTGTGCCTTCACCATGGCAAATTTTTGGTTGTGAGAATAGATTGTGAATATTCAAAAAGAAAGCTATAGAGAATTTACGAGAAAGCATTGGAATGATCATCTAGTTGTGATGGTAGTGGGCATTGTGGATGCAAACTATGAATCCATATTTAAGAACTCTTATGTCTTTTGAACCATCAAGTTTAGAGTGGGACTTTTGTTATCTTAATTGTTAGGTTATTGATCACTTGGATGGTCACGCAGACATAATCCACAAATTGTGGCAAAATATTTTGCAGCCTTGGGGGCTGACATCAAGAGATTTGGTTCTACACCGTTATTGGAGGAGAGAGAGGATGGTGGCTCATATATAATTTTTTATCATTCTATGACTCGTTCAAAGTGTCCTCCTTAGGGCTTTGTATATGCTTGCCTAACTAGTGGAAAATTCTCCATTGATTTCAATTAGTATAACTACTACTATGGATGGTCTACAACAAGTACGCAACTGAGCTGATTCAATTGTTAGTGTACTTAATTTTTTTTTCCCTCAAAATTCACCAAAAAAATAAAAAATCAAACCAAGTCACTCCACTGCAATGAAGCCAAGAATGAACAGAGATTTAGAGGCCTATAAATGAATAACAAAAAATGAAAAATACCTTGCTTTGGTACCAATGTTAGGCCCAAGAATATAATACAAGAAAAGATTGACAAATGAATGAGACTTGGACAAGAAAAAAAAAATCAATGAAAGCTTATTCCATTTGAAGACATGAAAATGGATTGAAGGTAAATATTATAGAAGATAATGCAATACACACAATACCTTCACCTAAAACCCTTCTTTCTCCTCAAATAGAGCTGAAGTAGAGTGCACCCTAGCTCCACTTGATGTGCTCTTTTGATGTGTTGATGGAGGAATCTGGTTGCTTATAATACTAGTAGCATGATGGTATGATCAAGATGATTCGATAGAAATCTGGACAGCATAATAGTAGCATGAGAGAAGATGATACAAATGGGATGGAAGGCCTCTCAGTTATAGAAATTCCATGAGAGAGATCAAGGGCCAAGATGCATTGAGTGATGGATGGTTAGGATTGGTTGAGGATTAGGGTTGGGATCAAAGTTGTAGTCATGTGACGAGTGTCACATGAGGGATAAGGGATAGGTTTAGGAAGTGCCCTAGTGGCATATCCTTATGTGAATGGCTAGGATTAAGAGGTGTGATATGAAATGAATGGATGAGATGGAAAGTTAGTTTGACTTTGGCGAGAGTGTCTAGGTTCAATGAATCTAGATAAGGAGCTAGTTAGACATGTGAAGAGGACATTTGTCACATGATGAGAAATTTAGATTATGATCCATGTGAACAAGATAAAGGGTTAGGATTAAATGGATAAGGATAGAGGATAAAACAGAATTAATTAATGGGATCATGGTGAAGGGTTAATAATTAAATAAATAGTAAATATTTATATAATTAAAGGATTAGGATAAAGATGGGAAAGGATGGGAATAATTAAATAAATAATCAATATTTATTTAATTAATGGCTTAGGATAGGCCAAAATTAGGTTTGGTTGGGTAAGGTCAGATTTTAGGTGTCTACACCATTCATTCAAAATGTACATAACTAACCATATGAAAATGAGTGTTTAGTTCATCTTCTAGACGACTGTTCAACTTCTAGTGCAGCTAGGAAATATAAAATATAAAATATTATCCTACCACTCCTAGGATTATGTACATTATTGTTACACGAAAAAGGAAAACAACATAGGCTTAAAAAGGAGTAGGAGCCACAACAACCCCATCATCTCTATCCACAATCATCATGCCAAGTTCAATGAATTCCTTTTTAAATACCCATATAGCACCAATCTTGGAGAATGAAGGAAGGGTGAACAACTTTGAAATTGCAAGATTGCCAGTCCTAAGAATGATCTTGAGACTATTGATATATAGGGACAATTTAAGATGGAAAATCACTATATCCTCATGATGCTTGTTAGAAGATTCCAAAGGGAATATGAGATACTAGTAGGAAAACTAGAATGGAAGCCTTCAAGACTAGGCTATGACATTTCATCCTTTGAACACAATATTTTTTATATTCTATTAATTAACAGGATTAAAAATTACAAAGAGGTTCATTTCCTTATATAGAGATTGGAGAAGAAACCACCCAAATAGATAAACATTACATGACTCACTTAAAGCTAAAAAGCGATAGAAAAAATAGAAAGAAAACACTTGCCACTAAGGTGGATTTATTACAATGGTAAGCCTTAGCTTTTAATACTTTAATATTATTCTAATACCCCCCCTTGAGGCTTACTTCACTAAAAACAAAACATAACAAACTAAAAACACCCAAAACCATGAGTGTGCCATTCTTTAGAAGCTTTTATTTGAAAATAGGCCATATACCAAGTAGAACTCCATCAAGTTGCTTCAAACCTTTATAAAGGTGTAGCTCTTGAGTTGAATTCCCAAGTTCTCGGATTACCATCTCCCAAACTTCCGAATCACAGTTCTCCTGAACTATTGGACAACAATCCATGTTGAGCTACTTCACTGAGCTCCATCAAGTTGTCTCATAACCCTCGTATGGGTATGACTCCCAAGATCACAAACTCCCAAGCTAACTAGGAAAAAATATTATATTAGAAGAAATACGCAAAACTTTAAACACCATGAATCCTTTACATGCAAGCAACATGCAAGTTCGTGCAAGTACATGCAACTCACAAGCAAGTACATACATGCACATGCAAGTTATTTTGCATGAAAATTGCTACACAATTCTTTGAAAAAATCTGCCCACACAAAAAAAAGGCCAACTTGTGATTTAACCTTGAAATCCTTGCGAGTTTTTCCAAAAAGACTCGGCAAGTTAAATTCATAAAGACTCGTAGGGCAAAAAAGCTCATGAGTTTTCAAGACTCGTCAAAAATTCGGCGAGTCTTCCAACTATGGTTTCACGTGACTTCCTGCTTTGATACGATATTGCAAAAATTAATAGAACACTATATTTTTATATTCTATTAATTAACATGATTAACAATTACAAAGAGGTTAATCTCCTTATATAGAGATTGAAGAAGAAACCAGCCAAACGGATAAACATTACATGACTCACTTAAAGAGCAATAGAAAAGAAGGGAAAGAAAAAAGCCTTAGCTTTTAATAATTTAATATTATTCTAATATTAGCCCCTTTAAGGAAGGGGATAACTAGTGAAGAATACACTCTCTAACGACTTGATCTGCAAGCTGAGCCTCCAATTTGGTAGCAAAAACAACAATTGCGGATGTTTTGGTGCACAAGAGTCTAGTCCTTCCAAAACCATCTGGACATAATAAATTCCAGTGATCCATAATTGATGATGTTGAAGGTGTGTTTCAAATGTAGGTTTGAAATAACAACCATGTATGTAGAATCATGCCCTGCTTACCCCTCAATATTATGCTTACTGATGCAGATCGTATTTCGGCAAACACACTAGAAATCTTTTTCCCTCCATTATCTTCAGTGTAGTGTAAGTAGCAAATAATTCCACCCTATTAAAGAGCTGAGCACACAATTCACGTGAAGGGGCAACCAAATCTCATGTTTAAACTTAGGATTCCCATGCATGGCCATATGAGTGGTATAATGTGGTGGTGCAATATACTAATCCTTGGACATCCTAAACTCTGACCATCGAAAATAAAGAGAAGATGGTGAAAAAATATGAAGCTTTTCTAGCTTGAGATTGACACCAATTTTCCTTTCTTTGGTATCAATATTGACCCTTGCTGTAAAAGGAAATCGGGAAACTCCTATATTAGTCAAACTATTGGCTATTCTTTTGCTCTCACAAAATTTCTAAAATAATTTTTTTGAAAGTTTCCACCAAGTAACTTCTCTTCGTTTGTAATACTTTTTAGTTTCCGATCTTTGAACTTACCTTTGATATGCCCATTAGCCATTTATTTGATTGGTTTGAAATTTTCCATGTCAACTTTTATAATAACTTTGTGTCTTAGTGTTCCCTAGTCATCCTTGTTTCATCCATTGTCACTTCAGACTTGTTTTTTCACCACTCGTCACGGCAAGTGATCACAAATCTTGTTTGGTCAAGTGTTTGAGATTACAAGGTGATATGTCTTGTTTCCCCTTGAGTGATGTCTTATTTGCTGCTGAGTCAAAGGTGTTGTTTTGTTATGAAGTTGTGTAATGTCCCCAAGCATTAAAGAGTAACTGCGTGTCTCTAAGTCATGACCTTTAAACATTGAAAATTGATTTCGAAATATTACCACAATCCTTTATTTTCCTACTCCTATTTTGTTTTTCTATTCCCATTTCTTATCAATCTGAGTGATATCTCTTCTTTGATCCCCTTTAGAACTTTGCATCAAGACATCCACCCCTTGGTATATAAGGATGTAAATTACTTTGTTCACAAATGCCTCGTATACTATTTGCATAGTTAATAGTTATAATATTTATATTTGAAATATTATAAAGTTGCATTTCAAATGGAAGGTGTCTCACTTGCTAAGTATCAGGTGATATTTTATAACATTGTAATAGTTAGTATTTTTGAATGAGCTTCTAACTATTTTAAAGTGATGAGTCCAATCTAGTTGTTCATCAATGTTTCATCACTTCACTTTTCCTACCTATCAAGCATTCAATGGAGCCTTACAAATACATACAATAGGGTTTGTAACAATGTCAACCAGAGTTATTACAAGGCATTAATGTGGCAATGGAGTTCATATTTTGCTTGTTGTGAAGAATGTTATTGTTGACTACATAGTTGGAGGGTTGATAATAGTAAAGTTGACGTGGAATGGTGAATAAGTTGATGTCATACATTTGTTTGCCTTTGTCTCCATGCCATTGGATAGTGTTGAATGCAAGTGACAAACATGAACATAATGCGGCAAGTGGGCTTCATTGTGTCCTTTCCATCTTAAGTTCCCATTATGCTTAATTATCATGTAGGTTGATCTAGTTGTGGCAAGCCTTTTAGCTTTTTTGAGAAACAATTACATATTAATGAGAAGGAAAACAAGTAATCATACCCATCTTTGTGATGGAGAACTAGAATTTGGAGAGTTGGAGAGCAGCAATATCACCATCATTTGGTAGTGGTGTAAATATTTACATAAGATGTCAGTGCATGCAAAATAGTTCCAAAGGTCAAATATCCATGGAAGTTAGTAATGTTTTAACCAAAGGTGGAATCTCTTATAGATCTTCGTTCTTTCTAGGACCTTGGCCTTGCAAACCTTTAAGCAATTTTAAACAAAGGAAGGGTGATAGTAGTGTGCATATTGCCGTAGATACAAAGTTGAGGCCCTTGAGGTCGCAAGCTTAGTGCAAGAACAACAAAGTTAGATTGTTCAAGATACTATTGTTGTAGGCCGAATTTCAAACTAAAAGGAAAGCCACTTTATACATGAAATTGAAGCCTTCAAAGTCATCTTAAAGAGCAACTTTGAATATTCGGAGTGACTTGCAAAAACAAAGATATGCATTTAAGAAATGATTCAAGTGGTGCAATAAAGTGAGAAAGATTGTTATTGACTTCCAAATGTCTCCAATCTTGTCCTCAATAGATTGTTCAAATTTGAGTTGGGCAAGGAGACATGATTTTCATGGTTGTAGCTAATTGGGCCATGTGCTTTGTGAAATAGCATTGGCAGTGCCTTTTCCCTTGTTAAGGGTTGCAAAGAAGGAAGATTGAATCAGAATATGGGATGGTTGCATGGATGATGATAATGTCTCATATGGTGCAAAGATAGTAAAGTTGCAATAGTGTAATTGAGGTGGCACTAACCTTGTAGAGACAGATGAAGGAAATGATGTATGTTGAATAAAGAAATAGGGAGAGGTTGTTTTGGGTTAAGATTTGTAACAACTAGTGAAGTATGCCAAATGACATCATATTTGGCACTAAAAGTTCATCCACAAGAGTTGACTTCATCTTGTGTAAAGAGCCATGAATATCAGCACAACCAGTTGGAGAAACTTCATATGTTTGTTGTGGTGTTTGGTGGTTAGTCAAAGATCCTTCATTCATTGGAGGAGAGGCAATTTGTCTTGTTGTAGAAGTGGCGTTGCTCATTTCCCAGTCAATCTGTTACTTGGTTTATTGATATTCCCACATCCCTTGGGCAAAAGAGCAAGAAGGTTTATGTTCTTTATTGTCTCTAACTTGAGTTGTCTTACAAGTGGGAGGTTATAGGTTCCAACTTAATTTCGTTGACCACTAACAACTTATTTAATCTGCTACATGGTTTCTCATTGGTTGTTTGTGGCGAATTGACAAGGTGTCGACATTATGTTGTGTGATAACTGATTAACTATATGCTATGTTGTTTGTGATGATTAATGCTGAATATGCTAATGTTGAATATTTGATGATTCCATTTGGCATAAATAAAACATAACTATGTCCTGATAATTGTCAAACATTAAATGATGCACCTTTGAAAATTGATGCTAGAATCAAATGATGCACCGTTGAAAATTGATGCTAGAATCAGTCCAAGGAGTAGATATTTTGCTTGGGACTAAATTAGATTTCTATACTTTCTTGCTGTTGGCCAAAGTAAAAAATAAAGTACAGAATAAAAGACCAGCCTTTCTCCATGGTTAATGATATTGCGAAGTGCATGATCTTGATTTAGGCAATATTGACATAAAAAGTTGGTCTGATGAGCTTTTGTGCAGAAATGCATGAGATCCTCTCATTGCTTAGGATTGGTTGCTGCTGCAGGCTTCCCAAGTGCCATTATCTCCTCTGATTTGGTGTTAGAATGCACTAGGCATAATCATTCAAGGACCCACACCACTAGAACCATCTTTGGACATGAGATTGCAAATCTTAGTCTAGCATATTTTGAGGTGATGTTTTCACTTCCCAAACCATTGGTTGAATTGACTTTGAGGGATTTTGAGTGTACCTCTAATGCCAAAATTTAGATGGTTCATAAACTGCACTTGGATTGCAGCACCCAGAAAGAATTATTCTAGTAGTGAGCTATTCAAGTGTAGAGTTTAAAAAGGAGTACAAGCATGCTATCATGCTTCTGAGTAGAATTGTAGGCGAACTCGATACCTATTCTTTGAAACCTTGGTTTTTCTTCTTCATAACATGTTTTTGGACAGTTGCCAATTTTGTTGGGTGCAAATCATCAGTGATTTTATTGACCATCAATTCACTAAAATTTGAGGGGTAAAAGTTATTCTACATGACTTAGTATTTTGATTATGTCCTTTGATCTGTGAATAGGATGTTTGCTCCTAGAATCAAGGAGCTGATAAAATGAAATGACCTTGTGTATAATTGCTATTGGCATTTATATCAAGAGAATCTCAAGAGAGATTTGTATATGATTAATGATGGATTCGTCTTCTAAGTCATTACCAAAGTGTGTGGAAGTCTTGATTTTTGCATCTCTTTAGAAAAAGTCTATCAAGTGGTGGGCAACTTGGTACACAAAGAATGAGGCACACACACTGTTAGAGTCACTCAAGGATTGAAGCCTCCAGGATCACCTACAAAAACCAAAAACAACCTTCTATAAGAGGGAAAAGCAAGAACATGAATTTGCAATAATGGATGCAAGATATGGCCAATATGCAATACTCAAGATTGTAGTGATATATTGGATTGACTCAACTGAACTGAATTGTTAAAGATGTACAAATCATGCCTTGCTTATAAAGGCAAAGTGTGAGAGAGATAGGATTAGACAAGATCTTGACATGTGCCTTAATCTTGTATAATGAGAACTACCTCAACAAATATTAAATGACTTAGGACACAAGCATTAAATGCCAAAAGATAAGATCTAGTGACAACTAACACTATCTAGAAAGATTCCCTTCTAGGACCTAAATGGACTTAACATGTAAATAGGACATAGATAGGTAAAACACCTATTTACATCGACCTCCCCCCCCTCCCCTTAAGTACAACTTAGGGAGTATTATTATGCAAAGATGTAAAGATGGGTCCTGACTATGAGGCCATGTCAGGTAACCATGTACACATGCAATGCAATCTCTTTCAAACGGAGAAAAGGAGAAAACCCAGTGGGAGAAAACTCCTCCCCAAAAGAGAGATGAAATACAAAATGCTATCAGTGATGAATGAGAGGGACAAAACCCCATGCGAGGAAAAAGACCCCCACATAAGAGAGAATAAGAGAGATCATGCAACTTCCCCTCAATGGTGAGTCTCTTGCAATGGTAGAAGCTCGACATTGAATGCTGAAGATGATCCAATCGCACCAAACAACATTCCTCTCCTTAGGATAAAACAAAACTAGGATGATATGCAAGATGTCTTCCATTTCTTGAAAGGAAGATCTGGGAAGAAGAATGATACGTGATGTCTCTGAACTAGGCTCAAGTGTCTCCATGTCAATGCCGAAAGCTGACACACTCCAAATAGTCGTTCTAGGAGACATAGCTGAAGGTGTCAAGTCAGAATCTCCTAGAGACGGATATAGAATACATTCCAATGACAAGGATGCCTCCTTTGAAGGCAAAGAAGCCTCCTCCAAATGCTGTCCAAAAGTATCCGTACTCACGTCAAACTGCGAAGAATGATCATGTAGAGAATGAACAAGAGGGCCAGAAAATTCCCTCGCAACAACTAAAGAATGATCATCTCCATCAAAGAGAAGATGTATGCACTCAATGGTGTCTCCCAAATCTGAAATGTGGAACTCAACAAACAAACCACCAATGTCTATCAAGTATGCATCCCAAGTAGACATAGCCGATGCAGATCCTACTGCATTGAATCACAAGAGGCCAGAACTGTGCCAACACGAGCATCTTCAAATGCAATAGAAGATGGAGGGATGAAATGCAAGGCTCAAGAATAGGATCCAATGTGAGAACTCCCAAGTTCAAGAAGCCAAATGTCTCCTCTGAATCATGGTCCACACTAGAAGTGTGATCATCAGTCGAAGGAACAATGTCATCATTAGAAGTAAAGTCTGCAAAGGTGTACAACCGAGATGAATGGTCAACTATCCCAGTAGCAAGAATCTTTCTACTCTCCAAGTCTCTAATGATAAATGAATTAGGAGTGAATTCCACAATCCTCCCATCTCCACCATGTGTAATCTGATATATGGAAAGAAGATTGTTTGCCAAATGAGGTACACACAAAACATCATTGAAGGTGCCCTCCCCAAAAGCCATAGACCCCTTCCCAAGTACACTCATGTATGTATTGTTTCCCATCAAAATAGGAGACATAGTACAAGGCTCAAAAGAAGAGAATATAGACTATGAAGATGCCATATGATGAGATGCTCCCAAATCTAGAAGCCATCTCCTTGATTCAAGACTGGAAAAAGCATAAAGAGCTATTCCCTTTCTTCCTGATGTACTAACCAAACCAGCATGGCCTTTGTCCTTATTAGATTGTTTTGAAGAAGAAGTTGACTCACACATTCTAGAAGACAAATCAATATGATTCTTTTTGAGAAGATGTTTCAACTCATCTATATCCTTCTTATAACAAGAATGTTCGTCATGCCCAAGACTCTTGCAGTATGAACAAGTAGGCTTCTCCTTCTTAGATGATTTATCTGTGGTAGAGGATTTATTCTTTGGTTGATTTGAATGTGGAGTGTTCATAGATTTCTTCTCTCTCTTATCAGTATTGTCTGATTCTTTCACCAGACTAGCCAACAATGCTTGAGATTTAGATGACTTGATGAGACCTGTCAAGATAAGCTTTTGTTGCTCATGTATTAAAATCTCAGAAAATGATGCAAATGAAGGTGTAGTATATGCAGACCTCATAGTCAACCTTTGACTATGAAAGCTAGAAACAAAAGCAACATAGTTAGGACCAAGTTTGTTCAATGTATTATAGACCAATTGAATGTCCTTATCAATTCCACATATTTTACATTGCTCTCTTAGATCATTAGCCTTAGTGATGTAGTCCTGCATGTTGTCAAAGTTCTTAGGATCAAGGATCATTAGTTCATTATCAATTTGATAGCCTCTTACTTCATTTGTAGTACGATACAATGTTTTCAATTTGCCCCAAGCCTCATGAGAATTTTTACATGATTCAATTTGAAACAAAAAATCTTGAGAAACTAGGCTACAAAGACATCCAAGAGCTTTAGTATGTTCAATCATCCATTTTATCTTTTTCTCATCATCTATAGGTTCAGGTACCTTATTGTCAACATATAAAGAGTGACCTTGATTCATTAGTACACTCCATGCATTTTGATGCCAAGTTGAATAGTTATATGATGTTAGCAAAGGAACCTTAGAATGATCCATGGAAAAAGAAGAGCATAAGAAAAACAAATCAAAAACAATGCACCAAGAGACTCCCCAAAATTACTCAATCAAGAATCCCCCCAATAATATGATGTGGCACTTTGTATGTAGTGCTTACAATGCCAAAATTGTGTTCCAAATTTTACAATGCCAAGATGGAAAATTACAACAATATCTCATAATGAGATCCTCAAATTGAAAGTAACTTTTCCCAATATGATCTACCCTAAAAATGAAGCCTTCCCAAGAGGACAAATCTTCTCTAGGTGTCAATATGTCTAAGTAATCAACCAAAATGCAAATTTGCAAAAATCTGAATAAAAGATACTTGGGGTTGAATTTGGAAAAAGTACATGGATAGAAATATAGAGCTCCTCAATACCTTTCCAACGTTGCAAAAATCACAAAAATTGGACAATCTAGCAAAAAATTATGAGCTCAGAGGTCCAAAAAGGACGATTTGACTTCAACCAACAACAAAATTC